>OZ007570.1:72820920-73108420 GCA_963931925.1 Onchidella celtica | reverse complement strand
ATGACCTGTGTTATGGTGTAGTCTATTCAGAAATGGACAAAACCAAAAAAGTGGCTATTGTAACCAGAATTCCAGTCTACTTCTTGTGCAAATAAATCATTCGCATTGCTTAACTGGACAGTGATGCTTAGTTCATCTGCAGTTCTAGAATTAAATGTTTGCGATAATGATTAAGTCGGGTGCATAAAGAGAGAGAGAGAGAGAGAGTGAGAGAGAGAGAGAGAGAGAGAGAGAGAGAGAAAACTGAATACTATATTTGTATTTGTAACACCGGACTCTAATTTTAGAGCACCAACCAGGAGGCTGCGCCAGTGCACAGCCCCTTCCCCCGTCTCCGCGGGATCGGCCTGAAATACATTTCTGAGAAGTTGCAGAAAAACGAACCAGATTTAACAGGGATATCACCAAATGGTGGACACTTGGCCCAGAAGTAACAACCTTGTAGTATGAGTTCAGATTTAGATTTGGAAGAACCAATCCCCACCCCCCACTCCCACCCCCTCACCCCCCCCCCCCCTTTCCCTCCGCCCCCGCGCATCAAGCACAACGTGAAGATAAAACTGTGACACCATTTTCGACACTAGAGACTGTATCCTTGTCAGACCTCCGGAACTGTTTGACTGACCTGTCACCCTGGCACGTCTAGTCTAAAATAAAAATGCAAACCATCCAGGAAAAAGAATGGTGTTGGCTAGATTTAATGCATTTTTTTCCCTCGCATGTCAAGATTTGACCTATTTTGTCCTCAAAATCCCAGGGAAATGTACATATGTTGCTCTAGCTCGCCTGACCACGATGGAAATAACATTCAGAGTATAAAGGTAGAAGCTTACAGAATAATAATGATGTCCGTGTCAAATGTCGCAGTCATCTTTGTTGGTGAAGAGGAAGATCTATTCTACTAGTAGATCGTAAACTACAAAAAAAATCAAATCATTCCTTGAAAGTTAAATCATCTGCGAAGTATATTTTTTTTCTTTTCATGCTCCGATACATTTGGGGTTTGATTCAAAATCTGTTATAATAATCTGTGAAAGATAATCTTCTATGGCATCTCCAGCCTTATCTTGGATGACCAACTTATGGCGTGTAATGTGTTCCCAAACAAAGGTACATCACGGGGTGACCTACTTTCCAGTGCTGACTTTGACATTTATAGTGTTCACGAACATTTCCAGCATTCCCGGTCTTTTCACTTATCTCATTTCTCATTTAATTTTAATCACATGCGCCACTGAGGTCTTGCGGGGGGTGGGGGTGAGGTTGGCTACAAAAATTGAATTTATAGGTCATTATCATATCTGCCGTGTTTGACGTCAGCACACAAGAAATCCTTTGTGACCTGAAACTATTTTTCCCACAGATGATCTGAACTGTAGGGCAGGTGACCTCATTAGGGCCGTGTCAGGAACAGTGTCACTAGATGCCCTCGTTCTATCTCGATTCCATCATTCCACCACAAAGATGTTAACACACAAGCACTCACACTCACGTACACACGAAGTTGCTCCTTCCAGACGACCAGAAATAGCGTGATCGCTGATTATCAATAGTGAAAGCAAATGTCCTGTCCACATTCAAGATAATCAAATATCGCTTCAATCGTTTCCGTGTAATAGTCTTTTCTAGGGTGCCTTTAGCCACAAAGTAAACATCTGTAGTTCTCTGTTTCTTTGTTGTCTGTGGGGTTAATAAGAATGTTGGCATGGTCAAAAGAAACAGCCATTACCAAATTCAGTGCAGTGTGAACATTGCTTTCAATCGTGTTGACTGCGGAGGACAAGAGGGTGAAGATGACGTCTTACATGAGTGAGGGAGATAACCCTGACCAAATACTTGAGGTCACCAGTTCAAAGTTTGGCTTGCCTCCCTTTCTAGACTGTTTTGACACACAGAGTGGATTTGACTCTCACAGTAAAGGCTTTAGGATCCTCTGTGTGTGAGGTAAAGTTAGAAGTGTGGACTCATTTATTCTGAGGTAAATACGAACCTAGTGTAATAACGAGAATAATAATAGTAATAATAATAATGCTCAGTTCAGGGCCCACACTTTCGATTTGAAACCGGCTCTCAGCACCTTACAATTAAGAACAAAGGATCATGACAAAAGTACAACTCATTAAAAATACAATTACGTAAACCAGATTTAAAATATAATTTCTGTTTCAAAGATCGGGTTTCGTTTGGCTTTAAAATAATTCAAATGGCCGTTCTTCTCTACTTCTCCATCGTAGGACATTCCACACGTCTGTCACTGGAAGTCACAAATGACTTTATATTTGTATAGTTTATCCCAGTTCGACTTACAGAGTTCGTGATAAAGAACTGTTAGTCTTCTTGGTCTAGGATTATTACTTAGAGTGCACTATAAACATGCCATGTTATAGGTATTGGATACTTAGAATGGTCATGGGTGCAGTTAGCTCGGCCGCCATTGATACAAATGCATTGACTAACCTAACCTGAAGGCATTCTGCAAGATATAATTAAAGAAAAAATATATATATTATGTGGGGTCTCAGTAGGGCTTGGAACAAGATTAAAATACATGTATCGCCAAACAAACATACAAACAAGTTGCTCGGTGTGTGTGTGTGTGTGTGTGTAGGTGGGTGTGTTTGTGTGTGTGTGTGTGTGTGTGTGTGTGTATAAGTGAGTGTGTGAAAATGTCTTCAGATAACAAAAAAAAAAAAGAAAAAAAAATTAAGGGTTAAATTCCACTGTGTTTACATTAAAAACGATATAAGGTCCGAAAGCTTCGTTGTTGTATTTTTGTTTGTTTGTTCTTCCCTTTCTTATTTTTTCGGAATTTATTACAAGTTTCTAAACGGTACTTTGCGACATAGCCTTTTGCTGACGACATTATGGCAAGTCCGGACCAAAGGGGGCAGATGTCGATAATTGCAACATGGTGTCTTGAAAGACATCGGGTTTTGCAATAAAGTGAAGTGGAGGACTATTGTGTCCATACATCGCCTTTGTGGGGTTGAATTGATTTGATTTGATGACAGGGACCGGAATCCTAGCACACTGGCCATCCCTGCTATTGCTCATCTCCCCGCTCCAAGATCCATTCCAGTGTTTTCCTAATTTTGGTCTCAGTGGGAAGGATGAGTCAAGCCAACCAGGGTCTCCAGCAGGGGTTGGGGGTGGAGAGGGGATGGCAATGGGGGGGGGAGGGATCTCCTGGTAAACATGACGACACACTACTTGTATTGAATATCTGAGATATACAGTAGTCCCTTGTGCTAAATGGTGAAACTTGGTCAGTGCGGGAAAGAAAAAACTTGGAAAGAGACGTCTGCGCAATAATAATTGTATGGATCGACCTATAGTAGTTTTTTTCATGTTTTGGGTTGAAAATAAATAACGGACAAAATTTACATCAGTAAGCTCTTTCTCCCAATGGAAAGTGTACAAACGGGCATTGGTTACCCCGCTGACCTACTTTTAGCTCTTAAGTAGCTGTTTTTCTCTGAGCTTCCGTGTCTACCAGTGCGATCAATGGTAATTCCTATCCTTACATAATACATACTCCATGGGTATATCCTTCCCATTACACAAATCGCTAAGTCCGTATTTCTGCCTATCTCAAACAAAGAAAAACACCAATTGTTCTATACTGCCCTAATCAGTTTAATCAAACCTTATCTCTGGCAGGGGCGGAAACAGGTTCTAAAGTTAGGGACAGCAAGCACATAAAAAAGGCTACAGGACACGTATCAAATAATTTCAGGATGATTCGTTCTACTTTTGCATTTTGTACTGAAAATGGAAACACAAGGGAGATACGGTTTTAAAGGCACTGCGGCCAATTGAAAAAAAAAAAGAGCAGATTCTTTTCATCGCCTAATAATTTTTTTTTAATGCTGGAAAGGCTCCACTTTTGAAGACTGTGCTCAGGGACAGCTGCCGCTCCATCTGCCCCCCCCCCGCCCCCACTCGCACCGACTATGGGTTTGCCTTGGGTCAGCCAACCCTTGCCAGGAATCCTCCAACACTTGAAAGACCAAAACTGGACCACAGAAGATTGGAACCCGCACACAATCGCATACAGCCACACAAACAGACAAACAAGGGAAGATTTCCTTTCTTGTTTTTTTCTGTTTGACTGAGAGTTGAGAGTGTCTTTACCTTCCTGCCATGCTGTCCTGGCGCCTTCAGGCTGTACAACCAAAGATGTGGATCTTGCTGGGAGCTTTGAGTTTGTTGTCCGCCGCTGGTAAAATCTTCATTCTCTACTGGTTATGGTGTTGTAGTAGAAATTGTTGATGTTGTTTTCATGATGGTAACACTTCGTGGTCGACTCAGGTATATCATTTTTGCAGTGATAAATAATGCATTTTTAAACCCAAAAAAAATCTATAACGACATCATCGTTAATAGCATAATACCACTTGTGGTAGTAATCTTTTTTGGGGGAGGGGGGGGGGGGTTGGGGATACAAAAGACTTCAAATGGGTCCAATTCACAGGACCGTCCTTTCAGACAGCTATGCATTTATTTAATTATTTCTGCACGTACTTTCTTACCCATCTATTTAACTATTTATTCACTTATGAAGCAAGCTCCTTACATATTTTTTTTTCAATTTAAATGAGAAAACCCTTTTTAGTAAAGCCAAAATGGTTCAGAAGTGCGGTGCCAATTTGTAAACAGGGATATCCAAGGAGAGGGATTAACTTGAGAAAAGCTCCGTTCATTTATTTGGGCAGGAATTATAGTTAGTTCGTACTCTTGAATGTTCGTCTTTATTTTCCGTCGAGGGTAACAACAAATATGATAGAATCTAATCTTGTTTCAGCGGCCCAGGACGTGTGTTATGAAGGTTGGTATGCTTACAAAGGACATTGCTATGCCATAGGGGAAGAACCATTGTCATGGTTGGATGCCAAGGTAAAATAAATCTAGCACTCTCTCCCTAGTGAGGGACTTCGTTTAGTCAGAGAGCACTTTATTACATTTTACAATAAAACTATATCGTACATAGAGAGATAGACAGACAGACAGACAGGCAGGCAGACAGACAGACAGATAGATCGATAGATAGATAGATAGATAGATAGATAGATAGATAGATAGATAGATAGATAGATAGATAGATAGATAGATAGATAGATAGATAGACAGAAAGATAGATAGATAGATAAATAGATAGATAGATAGATAGATAGATAGATAGATAGATAGATAGATAGATAGATAGATAGATAGATAGATAGATAGCTAGATAGATAGATAGATATGTAACAAGTTGGTGTTGGGGTGAAGTGTAGATATGATGTAGGTGAACCATTGATGGGGGTTTCACTCTTGTTACTGCGACTGGTTAGGCCGCAACATTCATTCGGTTCGTGCCAGGGCGGTAAAACTGCTCACACTGTCAAAGAAGAATATAAGTCTATTGTAGGGCACAAAAGACGTTTATTCAATAACACACACACCTGCTCTCGACTGGGGGAAGAGACGCAGTGCTTGGGGCTTGACAGGCCCGGGGTTTTATACGATTCTTTCCCATCCTCCCACGGTCTTGGGGGCGGGTCAGTCTAACTGTCGCTCACAGTTAAGCACTGTGATTGGAACACGCTCCTACGCTCCTTTTAGACAAAGTACTGAATGCTAAAATACCACATACCACAGATAGATAGATAGATAGGTAGATAGATAGATAGATAGATAGATAGATAGATAGATAGATAGATAGATAGATAGATAGATAGATAGATAGATAGATAGATAGATAGATAGATAGATAGATAGATAGATAGATAAATCGAACGGAGCTCATTCATTTTTCTCCCAACTTTTGTCTTCAGTCATTTTGCAACTTTTTCGATGCCCAATTGGCCGAAATTGAAGACACCAATGAAAACAGTATGCTGCAGACTTTGTTGAAAACTAAAACAGGTGAGATTTGTCTGTGCATTAAGGGGTCATAGGTGGAGATTTAGGGTGTGGGGTCTGAGGTTTTGACCGTCACAGTGTAAAGAGAGACGAAGAACGAAATTCCTCTCCGACTTTTCGAGTTTGCTCAATGAACTTGAATTCATTTTATGGGCTAAAAAAATGGTAAATAAATTGTATTAAACCTGAATTTAGTCCAAAATAGGTGTGCCCACGTCTTTCATCGGACAAAATAATGATTCAATACACAAACGTTCATAATTTGGGGGCACATAGTCAGAGTTTTAAGTGCTCACATGTCACGACTTAGTTCATGTCTGTTCCAACTACTCTTTTTGCGCAACTGAACAATTCGACGTTAAACGTTCTCAGCTTCTGTATTATGTAAGATTTGACACAGTAAACTCTAGATGAGCTGTGAACACAACTCTGTAGTTTCTCTCTTCTGTTTTGTAATTTGACTGCTATCCCTTAGCAACAGCCATTATGGTAAACAGTTGGAATAATGGGAACAGTGGACCTACTTGAGAAGTGCTACAATGCATTTTATACGAATGTTAAAGTGTATGCGTACTAAAAGATCTCCAGTTTTTTTCCCCCCAGAAAATGGATATAGAACGAGAACTAAGATAGCGATGCACACCCAATAGCTCCTTTATAATAATAATGCTATTATTATTGTTACAGTGGCGTATGGTGCATGGGTTGGCGGGACTGACATGTTCCAGGAAGGGATCTGGATGTGGTTGTCTACCAGACTACAAATCTATCCCTTCACTGATTGGTCAGCAGGTGACCCCCAGGGAGGTGCAGGTAGGTAAAGGCATACCACCGGCATGTCTTAGAGAGAGGCTTAATCGTGTTACAGTGTTGCCGTATTACGTATATATGTGTCGGTTGAAGGGGTAAGATGTTAATGAGGCAAAAGCAAACCAAAGGTATTCTGCATGAAGATCATCGAGGATAACATCTTCTGTGCAAAGAAATTTAACCTAGGAGTATTATTATTAGAATGAGCTACCTTTTCAGAGTGGTACCATGCACAAAATTACACTTTTTGCTCTTTATCTCAAGTTTCTGTAGTTGTTACCTAGGCGCCATATAGAGTTAAGCCCTTGAATTATCTCCCATTTATCATTGTTACTCTTATTCTTGTTAGTTGGATGTGCAGTAAGTCTGTTCGTATGTAAGTATTATAGTATTCTTGTTTTTCTGTATCAGAGCAATTGTGTGTTGTGTTGTGAATTATGTGGTGTGGCCGATCAGTGATTTCTGATTCAACAAAATGAAATAACCGAACGCACAACTAAACACCAGCTCATCGACCCTCACCTCAATAAGAATCCATCATTGATTTTGGACAACGTACTAGGAATTTCCAAATATCTCTTTATAATTTGTTTTCAGTGACCTTGTGCTTGAAAAGATATAATTATTCTGTCAATATCATGCCACAGCTAAAATGGTCGGCATTTCGTCTTTTCCCGAGAAGATTGCTACACTGGCGGTCCAGTGACAAACCCTTTGCGCTCTAGTTGAACAGCTGACTTATTCCTGGCATGTTCTAGATGTTTGTGTTGCACCGACCCTGCAACATGGTCAAGTTTATTTATCAACATAGAAAAGGCCTGCATTTGCAGTGTTTAATCAAGTGCTGATTGGCTGGTTGAATGTCGTTCAGTCATGAAAAGATCAGAATTCTGATTAAAGATTATTTGGGTAACAAAGTTGTCGTCCAGCCCTTTATCCTTTTTTTTTTGTTTTGTGTGTGTGTGGGGGGGGGGATGATTTTACAAGCTTTTTTTGGTTCATGTGAACATTTCCTTTGACCTACATATAAAACATAAAAATCTGTGATCCCAATTTTATGTTAGATATTTCTGAAAGCCGGACCTATAAAAAGTAAAATAAAAATAAAATAAAATTATACTGGGGGAGGAGAGTGGGTAATTCCTTGAGCTGTAATATCAGGTGAGTATAGGGCAGAAAAGATAAGACTCATCAATTGTGACGTCCTCCACAGATGCGGACTGTCTGGCGCTCTGGAAGGCTAACAATTTCCAATGGACGGATGACACTTGCGATACCACACTCAATTTTATTTGCGAACGGAGGTAAGTCCAGTATATCGTCTCCCGTCCCTAAAACTGTAGCATTTTTTTTTTTTTTTACAACTGTTCTGGTGACGATAGTTTTCTGAATGTATGTTGGCTATTCGATTACTTTTCGACTGAGGAGTCTAGAACCAAGATTATTCTATGTGGCCTTGACTGTAGTTGAAAATATATAAAAGTATTTCTCTAATTATTTAATTACTCCAGTCTTAGGAAACGGTGGCGATGTGTGTTCTTTCTTTTGTTAATTGGTTAGTTGATTAATTAGTTGGTTAGAAAGGAGTTTATGTAGTTAATTTAGTTTCTTATAAGTTGGTTAGGTCACTATAGTTAGTAACTTATTTAATTATTTACCTATTTTATTTTTTCTTACATTCTTTCAGTCAGTCAGTCAGTCAGCCAGTCAGTCAGTCAGTCAGTCAGTCAGTCAGTCAGTCAGTCAGTCAGTCAGTCAGTCAGTTAGTTAGTTAGTTAGTTAGTTAGTTAGTTAGTCAGTTAGAGTCACTACGACTGGCGAATAAAGCCAGCTCCACATCACATCTTAGGCCCGGCGCGCACTATCCCGTTTTGCCTGCTGCACTGCGTGCAAAGCAGATTTTTGCTGCCTTGGCAAAGGGGTTTACTGTGCTGCATGCCAGGCGAAAGATTGCTTGCATTGTTAATTTTATCATAGTGCGCGTCGGGCCTTAACAAGTCTCTTACTCCTGTCTAGTGCGGACTTCCGAGGCACCCCCGTCATTGGCTAATATTCTTCACGTGACTTCATGACGTCTCCCCACCCAAGCCTCGAATGTCAAAAATTCTGTATTCACGGTCGTTTTTTGTTGTTTGAATCGGTCAGCTAAACGCCATTGTCACAAGAATTAAACATTCTGATATAATTATGTGTTAAGTGACTTAATTGGTAAATTATCTACCTATCTATCTATCATCGAAGCAGATGGAGACAAAAATTGCGCAGTGGCACGCTCGCAATAGACTTCAAGGCAAAAGAAACATACCTGACAAAACGACAGAGGCGGAATGAAAACACTCGCCAAAGTGAACCCAAAAGACTGACCTGCAATCACTGCCATCGCACTCTCGGGTCAAACATTGGTAGAATAAGCCACGAGAGAAGCTGTCAGTCAAAATGAAAGTGAATATTCTAGCTGCTAAGACCGTCTGTAAAGACGCTAAAGGCCATATATATATCTATCTATCTATCTATCTATCTATCTATCTATCTATCTATCTATCTATCTATCTATCTATCTATCTATCTATCTATCTATCTATCTATCTATCTATATATCTATCTATCTATCTATCTGTGATGGTGTTATGGGATGGTAAGTGAATCTGAACTATGGTGACACTTAAAATGTTACTTAATAGTGAAATAACCACCCAACACCCAATACCGTGGTGCTTGCTCCCAGTCGTACAACCTTTACAATACAGCAACACCACACCAGGATCTTTTTGATGACAGGGACCACATTTATTATAAAGAAAAATAAAAAATGATTATGTAGCCCAGCAATGATTGGAGTTGTAAAGCAAAAAGAATTTAGAACCTAAACTATAAGTAAGGACTAAAAACTATAACCCAGAAACTAAAACTACTAAACTAAAACCCAGTGCAGCCACGCCTACCGGCATACCGGGCTCACTGCCTCATCCTTACTGTGAATAAATCCAAAGCAATGGACGTACATTACAGTAAGCATACATGTATATCATTCGTATGCATAGATTAATAGTCATACCACTATCATTCACCTCCTGCACCCTGCATACAATACACGCACAAGTCATCCAACTAACAGCCTCACATACAGGAGAGATAAAGATGCACACAAGCCACAAAGACCCCCATATATATTATAATAATGGCCATACTGGCCTCCACTGGCTTACTAATCACTTGGGCGTGACGATATCTCTCCAGCTGCCCTTGGTGACAAACAATAATAACCAATATAATGACGTAATATAACAACGGTAACCATATTACCAAGACACAATGACCTCCAATACTCGTGTCACATTCGTGCATCACTGTACTATTCACTAACCGTGGATGGGCTAGCCTGGCCCAGTGCCACTGTATGGCGTCTCACCGCCCCACAGTATCGGCTGTCTTCACACAGTAATGCAAACAGCGTCGCTCTGTACTAATACCTGCAACAATCGGGACAATACACTGCATAACACCTAGTTCCCATGCTTAATACGAAGATATTCGAGTGTGCATGTACAAACTCACCAATGTGCAGACCTGATAAAAGATCCAATCAATTATGCCTACTTATCAGTAATACCAGGAATCTTCCTAATTATTATTGCGCCCGTAATAGTAATACACTGTCAACCACAGCAGAGTGACTGCCTTAGAAATAACAGAAAGCTTTCATAGCATTGATTTTATTTAACATTAATTAGTGTAGCATCAAACTCTTATTACCGCCAGTCTAGGTGGCCATAATATCTGTAACGAACACATGCTTAAGCAGTGATCATCCAAGCACAGCGTCCAACATAGTAATCATATAATAACATGCAATATTCATTAAAATTTATAATATTCACTGCAGAGTAAATGAAATGCTTTAAGTATCAAAGAGACCAAAATTGTTAAGACCAACTCACCAGTTCTCAAGAGTCAGAACTGCAAAACTTGTAAGAGGAAACAATGACGGTCCTCTTGGTCCGAGTGCCCAGCTTGTGAATGACGCTGCGATAGCCTGACTAAACGAAAATTATATGCATTTCCTGCAGCGCCAAAACCTGGCCCCTGCTAATTGTAATTGAGTTCGGGAATTCCGCGACCCCTGGGCCACTCACGCCCATAAAACATCCTGACACGTCCGAGTCGACTCGGTCAGTGCAGGTATTCGAGATAAAAGAGTCCGAGCACCCGACCCCCCCCCCCCCGGCACACCTTCGTTCAACGACACCCCCGGGCATGCTTTCGGACCACCGCAGTAGTCGTGACACACCGTCACATATCTATCTATCTATCTATTGATCTAACGATCTATCTATTTATCTATCTGTCTGTTTGTCTGTCTATCTATCTATCTATCTATCTATCTATCTATCTATCTATCTATCTATCTATCTATCTATCTATCTATCTATCTATCTATCTATCTATTTATCTATCTGTCTATCTATCTATCTATCTATCTATCTATCTATCTATCTATCTATCTGTCTGTCCGTTTGTCTGTCTGTCTCTCCGACCGTCTATCTATCCATCCGTCTATCTATCTATATATCTATCTATCTATCTATCTATATATCTATCTATCTGAAAAGGTCAGTCACGCTCATCGATGCCGTTGGCTTAATGCTAATTTATTATCTTTTTTAAACAGTTAAGACAGTGCACATAATGGTTTATGCTTCTAATAAAGTGAACGATATGAACTCATATTCGTGAAGTTTTCTCCACTATAATCTTATACGTGTTTCTGAACATGGGGCTCATGAAATAATTCCTCTCAAAGCTATTCCGCCCACGATTGCCACAAAATTGGTATTTTTATAAAGAAGATGTATTATCTATTTTGGATCTATAAATTTGGATAGGGATCTATTCCCGTTCAGGTGCAATTTATCTTAGTATTTTTACACATGTGTGGCCCTTTTGTGACGTTGTTTAGTTTTTGTTGCGCATGCGGGTATTTCATGTAGGACATAACAAGTGTTACAGTTCATGCGGGAAGGCAAATCTGTTCTGGGCAATCTGGGTTAAGATCTGTCTTCCTTATCAGTCATTTCTTTTTTCAGTCAAACTCAAATCATAGGCGCCTTCAGTGTCAAGCAGACCTACCTTATCGTTGGAAAAGCGAAGTGGAGTAGTTCAATGGCTTGATCTACATGTTTATCTATCTCATTTTCATCGCCTTAATGTATAGAAAACCTCTACCACTGACGGGATGAGGTGAATATCTCTTCGCACTTTCTCTTTGCGGATAACAAACCGTCAGCAACAAAAAATGAAAGATATTAAACAACATTTTCACATTTTTAATATTTACTAAACTGTTTACTGTCCTTGGTATTGTCCGATACGAAAGAGAAAAGGACGGCTGCTAATTAACGATGCTTGTGAATTTTGGAAATGAAGTCTCTGTCTACAGTTCCCACTATTTCCACAGGGATCATGCTACGGGTTTGCTGACACCAGCGGGTCTTGGGCGGAGGCTTTGATAGGTCAAGGGTAATGACAAAGAGCAAACTGAGCGAGGGAAAACAGCTAAAGAAAAAGGATATTTGAGACAACTTCAGTTCTCCCCGCCTGTTTTTGTCTCGTTTTCATAAACTGCTTGGTTTATTTTGGGGGCTTTCATTTTGTGTGCGCTTTTCATTTTTTCTAAACGATGCAACTGTCATTTTAAAGTTGCCTGCATGAAGACAGTGCTAACAAGAGACAACAGGAGAAAATAAAAATGAAAAAAAAAACAATTAGAGATGAAAGATAAAATATAATGATGATTAAGAGCCAAGAAAGTTCTGCTGTAAATACAAAAGACATACAAAATTAATACAGTGACCTACTTTCCTAAGAGATTATCTACAACTTTGTCTCGCCCACGCTACACGGAGGCTTTATCTTCTCATCAACTTTGAGTAACGAGGACGAGGAACATCTTTACTCTCTGTTTACACAAACACACACACACACACACACACAGAGTAGATAAAACACAAGCACAAGCCTGCAGGTGTGTTTATGTGGGCGATTTGTTACACGTTTGTGAATTGTGCTACAGACAGAACAGTAACAGCTGTTTTTCTCCTGTTTTCCTAAGCTTTGTTTGTTCAGTGTTTTACGTTAACACGTGACCTGTTTAAATTTTTTGTTTATATTTTAGTAAATTAGAATAGACCCCGAGGTCCCACTTATCCCTTTGCTCACTGTTAGAGTGATTAATCACCATCTGAGTTTCAAACCTCCCAGAACGTTGACAAGAGTCAAGACCCTGCAGGTGCTTCTTTAACTGTAGTTCCTAATTTAGAGAACAACAGCAACAGCAACGACAACAACAACTGTGTAAATCACTGAATCTGTAGGTGTAATGGTTTCTGAGTCTGAGTTTACACCTTTGTACACCTGCACTAGCAAACATACAAAGTTCAATTTTACGGAGAGGAAAGTCAGAGTTATCTCTTATGAAAATGGGTGGAAAGTAGAACATGACATAATTTTGAGGTTCTAACACCACTAGTTGATTCTGGTGTCAGGGCGAATCTACACAACCATGACGTATAGCCTGGCCGCTCTCTGTCTGTTGTCTACAAGTCTAGGTAAGATGACGATTTCTTGGTACTGTACCTGATCACTCTTTAGTACATTTTTAACTGACTAAGCTGACCCAAACGATGTTAATGATAGCCAAAGAGGTTATAATTATATACCTAGAGGTCAGTATAACGCTACGCAAGTCTTCGCGTGGCGTCGTCGGTGGGCGAAGTAAAGATGGCGGCCAACTTACGGCAAGCCTGCCTCGACCTAGACAGCACGGCTAAAGCAAAGCCAACTTACGGCAACCCTGCTTCGACCTGGACAGTACGACTAAAGTAAACAAATCCAAGCCTAAAATAATACGGTCTTTCAAATAGTTTGAACGGGGCTTACAGTAGTAATGAGCAGACTTTATGGATTGGGTGAACCACGAAAATGTAAAAAATGTAATCCCACCAAAAGAAAAAAAAACAAACATTATGAATTATGACAAAATACAAAATGTAAGGATGAATTTGAACCTCCATCTCTAAAGAGGAATGAACAAGAATAAAACACTGAGGCCTTCCGACAAAAATACTTTCGTTAGCACTGGCCTTGACACCGTGTTTGCAATCGCTTGCCGTAAGCAAAGATGGCTGCCGGGGTTTCTATTTGCTGCTATGTGATGTGACCGAGTCTTACCTCTAGGTTTATTATAAACTCTTTGATGATAGCAGAAAAATAAGACCTTCTAATAAATAATGTAACGAATTCAGTTATCTCGTCCCGATACTGTTGAGATTTCATCTCTTTGGTTCATGCCACATGTACCTCAGTATTCATTATGAGTCAAATATTTGATCATTCACTTTGTCGCGCTGTCACAATGTCTTGTTTTTCACGGAATCTTGTGAATGAATGCTCTCACTGTTGATAGATGAACAGTCACTGGAAAGTGAGATCTGATCTCCTGGTCACTCATTTAGCATTAGACCAATCCAGTATGTTGTAACAATATTCCAGTTGTGTGTGACAGCTGTTTCCAGGGCTGGCATCGCTACAGAGGATTTTGCTATGGGTTTGGTGACACCGCCTTGTCCTGGTCTGAGGCTCAGGTAGGTGGAAGGTGATGGCAGGAATGACAAACACCAATATAGGGGGCGAGGGGGTGGGGGTGGGGGGGCTGAGAACTAGCTAGAAAAATGTTGACGTGATAAAAAACGAGTGGGACATTCACATGTCGATTTCTATATCAACGTGGTTTGTGTGAGTCTGATGTTTGTTAGTGAGGGTAGGAAAAGATGCACAATACGCTTTGACAGATTTCTTTAAGCTAATGTTCGTTGGGATGAGAGTTGTGTTTTTTTTGTAATTGATAAAGAACCTCTTCTAAAAGCCGAGTCCCAATTTGTGTAGACGACAGCTTTAAAACTTGAAGTTTTTATTTTGCCGTGGTAGGTTCAAGAGTGTCAAATTATCTGTAATGACTATTTATAAAGGCATTAAAATTTAATTTCTGAGTTAATCCTTTTTTCCGAGTTGACATTTGTCTGAGTAGAATCCTGTCTTATGTGACGTTTGACTGTATAGAATGCTGTCTCATGTGACATTTGTCTGTGTAGAATGCTGTCTCATGTGACGTTTGTCTGTGTAGAATGCTGTCTTATGTGACGTTTGTCTGTATAGACTACTGTCTCATGCGACATTTGACTGTGTAGAATAGTGTCTGATGTGACGTTTGTCTGTATAGAATGCTGTCTCATGTGACATTTGACTGTGTAGAATACTGCCTGATGTGACGTTTGTCTGTATAGACTACTGTCTCATGCGACATTTGACTGTGTAGAATACTGCCTGATGTGACGTTTGTCTGTATAGAATGCTGTCTCATGTGACATTTGACTGTGTAAAATACTGTCTCATGTGACGTTTGTCTGTATAGACTGTTGTCTCATGTGACATTTGACTGTGTAGAATACTGTCCGATGTGACGTTTGTCTGTATAGACTACTGTCTCATGCGACATTTGACTGTAGAATACTGTCTGATGTGACGTTTGTCTGTATAGAATGCTGTCTCATGTGACGTTTCTCTGTGTAGAATGCTGTCTCATATGACGTTTGTCAGCGTAGGAAATTTGTCGGATTTGATTTTTGCCGTTACAGGAATACTGTCGTTTGTATAATGGACATTTGGTTGAGATAGAGGACGCAGATGAAAACGCCTTCATCAAAAATATAACCAGTCAGAAACTTGGTAAGTGTACACAATATATCGCTTCCAGGGCTGTCTCAATATCCTTAACATCATTATGGGCCATGGAACAAAACAATAGGCTGTGTAAATGTGCATGTCTCCCCCCACCCCCACCCCCCACCCCCCACCTGGGACCCTGAGCTGTTGCCCTGTATGCACGAGAGTGCCCCCAACGCACTCCCGCGCGTTAAGTCGGCTCTGGCCACTTCTGATGATAATAGTTATTTGAAATGCTTTGGAGGGGAGGGCGGAGGTGGAGTTGAGTGGTGACAGTAATGACATTAATTCTGGTGAGATAAGGAGTGTTTGTGTTGCTCATGTTATGTATGTTGTATGTTGCTGGTTAATGATTGATGAGGTTATACATCTCCCTGAAAAGCTCTCTGTTAACGGGCAGGGGATTGTCTTACCCACAGTAAATAAAAGAAATGCTCAGTCTCACAGTATCCGCGGTTTTATGTGGTTCGTCACTCTTGTGTGTGGGTTTTGTTACAACTGCAAAAGAAAGGCTGCCAGTGACTAGATTCTAACCTATTATAGGAATCGAGGTAAACTGCAAATAATCACCTGAGTCAGACAGGTAATTCACCTCACCATCTGCCATACAATGGGAAAAGTGCGGTTCTAAGCTCTAAGTTTGGGAGATTTGGACTGGAGGACAAGATGGAAAAGAGCAATCTAGTATACTTGAGTGTCTGATGCTGGCTAAATGTTGGAGTATCAGAAATTAAAATTGTTCCACAGTTAAAGAGTGATAACAATTAAAAGTGTCTTGGAAGCTTCAGAGTAAATGATGGAAATAATGATAACATTCTTGTCGCGAATGTGGTTTATGTCAAACGACTGCAATTCAAGAGGAAAATCCACACTCGGCGAACACACTAAACTTTCGTAATGGAATTAATTAAACAACTCAAATGAAATAGTTTTGTCAGGCCTGTAGGGCCACAATAATGTATTGATTTAGCTAAATAAAGATAACATATATATATAATGACTTTCAGGGTAACTGCAAAAACAATATAATTTTAGAATGGACAAAAATATCCTAGTACTGGATCAAATATAACTAATGACTCATAGGATATTTAATACAAATTATAGTCTTCACTGTCTCAGCACACGCCAAATCAATTGCAATGGCTCATGTCATCTATACTAATAAAAGTGAAACTTTACGACAATTGCAGCGCGCCTTTCGCTACTCCTCCGCTAATGCTGATGTGGTGGCCATCAGATTTTATACAGCGCTTAGTATAGACCGTGGTCGTATCCCCGGCACAGGAAATAAAACAATAATTAACAACTCGCAGAACGTTTGTATTAGTTTCTAGTTTTTCGGCAACTTAATGTAATTGAGATTGGTTCCGGTGTCTGTATGACACTCATAAAAGACCTTCCGGTTAGGACTGGTTTGAATGATGAGATTGAGTTCTAAGACTATCAAGCGTGAAACTTTGTATGTGTGTTCACAATGTGCATAGACTAGGAAAGAGAAAGGGTCTGGAATTGGGAGATTGACGCTGCAGGGCCAAAAGTACAGGTTTGTGTACTATTTCTTTTCCATTAACACATGACGTTATCACTTCCTGCGATGTGCAAACAAACTAACCCGTACGCAAATCGTAGCCATTTGACGGATGCTGGCGGGACGCGCAGGACGTCAACGCGCAAAGGGAGAGCAGTAAAACGTATCTAAAAACAAACAAACAAACAAAAATAAAATAAAGTTAAAGGAACAGGCAAAATGAAGCAGGTCCATAATAATCACCCAGGACTGAAACTAATTAATCGATTTATCCTGGGCAGGGCCGGGAACTCAGCTAGTATATTATAATACTGGCACTGCCTGGCGGTGACTCTAGGAGTAGACTCCCATACTGCTGGTAACATCTGAATTCTGACATACAATTAAATGCATACCATTTTCCCTGGCTATCAAGAACCAGGGAATATCAAATAGAGCGTTGCATGGTGGACAAAGTCCGGGTAGCTATTAGCTGGAGCTCGTCATTTCTAGGCTCCTCATATAGATGGACTGCTCTACTGCGTCTCTGTTTCGATCTGGCTCGAACAAGCCGACCACTTCGCAGTGGATACTTTTCTGCATGTGATGATGGACAGAGGTTACGGGCTGACTTTTATAATGTCTAGCTACCTGCAACTACCGTCCTTCTTCTTCTTCTTCTGCGTTCCCCATCATGGCGGACGTCAAATCTTTACTCCAATCCTCTGCAAGAAAGCAGCTGTTCTCTTCAATTGTTCCAAGCTGCCATACAGCTTCTCCCTGACAGGCGTGGCCTCAGGCCAATGGGCTTCCCTTTGCATGTTATATTTTGGACAAGTCTGCAGGATGTGTTCTGCATTTTCTGCTTCTAAGCCGCATTCGCATACACTGCTGTTGCCAATTCTAAAGATGCGATGCATGTGATCCTTTAGCAGATTGTGTCCTGTGCGAAGCCTGAATATCATAACCTGTTCTGCTCTGTTCAGTTGTCTTATTGAGTCTTCACCCTGGAATTTTGGATGGTTATTTTTCCATTGCTTTTGGTATGTGGCTTTTATGATGGTCTTTACTTCTTCGTGGGAGACACTTCCATCTGGTTGTTGCTGCTTAGCTCCCTCCTTGGCCAGATTATCTGCAGCTTCATTGCCATATATACTGCAGTGTCCAGGAATCCATTGCAGGTAAACTTCTCTGGCTGAGTTTTTCAGTTGCATTAGCTCTGTAATAAGTTCATTGTGTATCATGCAATCTGGATTTTGGAGAGATTCGAGCACAGACCGTGCATCTGACAGGAATACAACTTTGGAGTCATATGTGCCTTCTTCCTTGTAGATGGCCTTTGATCCCTCTAGCAATGCCAGTGCCTCCGCTTTGTAATTGCTGCATCTCTTCCCTCCAGGCATTCTGATTTTCACTACCGTCCAAATCCTTGGATTTGATTGGTGCAGCCATGCGAGCTCATCTCGCCTTGCACAAAGACAGACAAGGTCGTCTTCTAAATAGGTTAATCAAAATTAAATCCAAAATATTAAATGACTCTACACAAACAATTAACTCGTGCTTTCACGAACTACTGAATGTCAACAGTCAATTACAACCACCTCACACCCTCTAACAATGCTATTAAATCACGGACTCTAGCTGCTCTGTCATCCCTAGTTTACCTACAAAACATGTTGCTCACGAGAACAGCTCAAGGACACTTCACTATGACTAGATTTTAAAAAACTCTGAATTCAGCCCGTGGCCTAGCACGGCATTTATAGTACTAAGTCAGCTCTTGACAATTCTGTTTCTTTCCCTCCACTGTTTTAGCGGTCACGTCTTGGATTGGAGGGACCGACATTTTCTCTGAGGGCAACTGGGAGTGGTCTTACAGTAAAATTCCTATCCAAAGCTTCGCGGACTGGGCGCCCGGAGAGCCGAATAATGGTGGAGAGATTGGTTAGTCTGTCTGTCTTTACTGATTTTTGTCCTTTTTATGTCTGCAAGTCATTCCGATTGGTACTTTTTTTTGTGTGTGTGTGGCTTTTTACATGTTAAATAATTGGAGATATTTGTACCTGATGATGTGATTGATGATCCATAGAGCTGTTTCATTAAAGTTGTTCATGGCAACGGTAATGATGGTGTCAATCATAAGGATGGCGGTGTTCGTGATGAAAAAAAGATTCTCAAGTTCCATTTCTTGTCACACGGAGAAATGTAATTAAATCTTTGCCTAAGTTTAAGTCTGTGGTTCGCCTTTATGAAGCCATATAAATGTCATTTGTCTCCATAATCCAAGGCTTCAGTGGTGATGGATGTTTAAAAAAAAGTCGATAATAAGAATGATGAATTATATCAATTTCTGTGTTATGTCTAGATACTCCAGGTGAAGACTGCCTACAGTTGTATCGAGTGGATAATTACAAGTGGAATGACAACTATTGCACCAGCGTTGCATCTTTCATTTGTGAAACACGGTGAGTTTGATTGTCCGATGCCGCTATTGTTTGGAAACTGTAGTATATTACATAATAAGCTATAGCTAGGCAAGGAACAGAACTCAGCATTTTCCCTATTCGGCTTTATAATTCCACTATTGTGCATTTATGGCAGGCTTTTTCCATTCACACGACACATCGCCTTCTTTTGACATGCAAACTGACAAGTTGTGATGTCTAGGCCAAAGATTTGTATCGGCCATTGTTGATCCGATCGAAACATAGCGAACTAGTTGTCTGTCCTTGAATAGAGTTACTGACTACTTGTTGTTGCTCCGCGGCAACCAGCGTCCATGCAAATTCACACGCAGCCAAGCAACATCTTCATCTCCTTCATCCTCAAGTACACTATCAAGTTCAGTTACTGAATTAAATACATAAAATATTGTATTTGATGGACACTGAATGGGACACGAGATCTATTGACCAGACATTTCTGATGCTGAGAGTGAACATTTCCAGGTAATATTTATTTATTCCGAAAGTTTATGGCGAGTTAACTCACCTGAACATTGTAGAACTGTCAGTCTCAAACATTACAGTCTAATGATTCTATAGTCGCATGTGCATCTAGCGCTTATTCGCAGAGCAATCACAATACCCGCCCCCCCCCTTCCTCCCCCCCCCCCTCTGAAGAGAGTCGAGACCAAATATTGCTTGAGTTGGTGCCGTGAATAAATCAACAAATCACAAATTTTTTTTATGCTGAATTTTCAGTTTAAAATTATTTGCCAATTCGTGTTTCATTCCGTGATCAAAAGGCAAGATTCTAACTGGTCAGTGCCAGGAAAGTAGATTATAATTGATCATCGGGACTTAATTTACTCATGTTAGTCTTATGTGATGTTTCACCACTGTATGAGTAAACAAAAATCTAATGAATATTTGATGTTGAAATTTGAAAATGTTGATCTGTTAGTGTTCTTCTATTTCTATTTTCACAGAGAGACGAGCGCCATCGTGGGCTAAAAACCTGATCTGACCTATTTCGGAACTGATTTTTGTCCAGTAAATTGCAGATTCTTCGTAAATTCTTTCCTGACATCTGCATGTTCTTTTAGCATCCTTTGTTCAATGAAACGAATGGTGTAAAATACACACAGACTGTCGCTAATGAGTGTCTCGTCAAGTTTTTGGTAGCCAAGCAATCTGGCACTGTGAGGGATATGAGCGGAGTGGGAAGCGAGGCCTGCAATATCCTCGCCTTTAGCATTGTTGATCCATGGGTATTGTTTCAGTCAACCAAGGGTGTCACACGCGAAACTGGCCGTGAGTGGGTTAAACAAATAACGAAGAATTCACATGCCATTGTTACACTGTCACATTTTGTTATTGTGTAGCACTGAACTATTCTGTATGGATAATGAATGAATCCAGTCAATGACTTTTAAGAAAGCAGATTTGCTGACGGTGACACGATGACCAGTGACAGTGGTGATGACAATGATGATGTTGGTGATGATGATGCAGAAAGAGGAAGAAAGAAAAAAATGATAGGACAGTCGGGCGGCAATATAACCATGGAAGTAAGAATTCCTATTAAAAAGTGAAGATAGCCAGTACCATGTAGAAAGAAGCAGAATTCAATGATAGAAGCTGAGGGCGTGGTCTAGTCGCTAGACATGAAAGAAACTGCCCTGGCATTTGCAGGAATAAAGTCAAGTTTTCCAGGCAGCGGTTGGGCGAGAATGACAAGGCCGAGGTGAAGACATTTCCCAAAGATATTGTCTTAGGGTAGCCACACAAAGGCCACCGAATTCGGTCACCGAGCCACTAGGCGCCTTAGGTGAGAAGAATTATGAAAGTACATCATCACTGTTATGCATATATTCTCAACATGTATTTACAATGCACACACACAAAAAGACAATCATGAAACAGTATTGTCTATAATGGTATTAGCAATGCATGAAAAGGCAATGGGTACTTGTAAAGCATAGAATTCAATAGTAATAGTAGCCTAGAAGGGATATCTCGGGTTCGAGACGGACGTAGCTGTACAGATCTCTATGGTAACGGTGTCAGGATTAGGATTTGAATTGCCGTGCTAGGTCACGCATTGTTTATTACATGGCATCATTGATTTTAGCCAGTGCAAACGTCCTTGAACTATTCCCGTGGACAGTTTGTTTTTGTAACGCTTTTCTTAGAGATGGAAAGAAAGTGGGTCAGGATAGAACGAATGGATAAATTAACAGTGACGATGCAGTTTTCGACCCCGTGGTTTGGGTGTACCTTAACAGGGAAAGACGGGGCGAATAAGGAGTGAAGAAATTCGTACATAAAACGTTTAGGGTGTAGAGACTTTGCGAAAGGTTTTGACATCCTAGGTCTGACTTTGTCTGTTACTATTAATAGAATCTATTGGCGCTGCGAGCGGAGCTCGAAGTGGATGCACCAATCAAATTTGAGCAGTCACGTGAGTTGCAGAAGATAAGCGGGAGCATCTTTATGCTACCTCACTTCCATGTAGATCTTCCAGCTACGAGGGTTGTCGGCTAATACGGTTCAGCCAGAGAGAACCAACAGACTGTTAAGTCATGTCTATGTCCTGGATAGACAATGAAAATAATCCACAGCTATTTTCTCCAGTTCCCTGAAATCGTTTCAGGGAACCAATCGTAAGTTTCATCAAAATGATTCGAGATGATGTGAATCTGACCCTAACTTCCCAGTAGAAGTGCGATCAAAGGAATGCAAGACCATAAAGTTTTACTTGCAATTAAGATCTAGAAAGAGTGACTGATATACACATTTGTAAATTGTAATTGATGTGTCTGGATGAGGCTGGGGATTGCCAGCCCATCCTAGAATAGATCTAGATTAGATCTATCTTAACTACGTCAGTGTGTCTTGACGGTTTGATCCTTTATAAGCAGTTAAATGAGTTAATATTGTCGTCTGAGACCTAAGTATATCATTTGTGAGATAGTAGGCAGTCTATATTTCTGAAGATAAATAATTATTAAGTAAACTGTGAATGAATCAGAATGATATAGAGTTTCAAATCTTTTAAGAATCTAGAGGAGATTTATAGTTATGTATTTTAGTATTTTCATTTGATGCTGCTGATGTTGTCTTTTAATATGTAAACGATAGCCGAAATTGTTAGGTATTTAAGTAATAAATTTGTGGCCCTACAAGGTCCTTGATATAACGTACTCGAAATTGTTATTAGTGTATGTGGCATGGTATGGCAGAGTAATTTCTAAAACCTCTCGATATTTATTAAAAATGCAGTCGAACACGTAAATTTATAATTAACCATCCCCGTAAAACACGAGCACAGTAATCCCCATCCGTAACACCCTTCTTTGAACTCGTAACACTCGAGGACCCAGCTCGTAACACTGGAGAGGGACCCTTAAAGAACCTTAGATAACGCCATGCCACTTAGTTAGCTTATTTAACACCTATTGTATTTTTATTCCATTATTTCATATTGTACTGTTGTAATATTATGTTTTCAGGTCTTTTATTATAGAGTTTAAACAATTTGTATTAATCGAATATTTTGTATTTCAATTTCATATGGTGAACATCCCAACATCCCATTGACCCGTGGATACCGGCGAGGGAACCCTTTCATCATCCAGTTTTACCTCAGACAGAAATACAGTTTTGGGCTTGGAGCTATGGATTGAGGATATTTAACATCTGAATTCCTCAAAAATAAAGATAAGTGATCCATCTATCTAACAGTCTTGGGGAGGGCGACGTACTTTCCGCTCTGTGTGTATTGTTCCAGGCCATTTTACTATTTACTATATGTTTAGTTTAAGTGCGGGAGGTTGGTTGGGATCATAGGTTAGCATATCTTCTTTGCCATTACGAAGGATATTGGAGGCCTTGGTGGCTATGTAAAATAACTCGGGGGGATTTGCTTCTCTGTGAATAGTTCTATTAGGGATCCATTATTCGTATAGATTGTGGCGTTTTTCTTACTTCCTCACTTTTCTTTAGGAAGATGTCTCTCCTGTTTTCTTCTTAAACTATCTGTAATATAAGTTAGGACTTGTAGGGTCTGTTTTCGTTCGTTTTACTCGTCAGTATACGTCCTGTTTATTGTATTTTTTTTTTTTTGCTTATAAACTTTAAACTACTATAATAACATTGATATGTTTACAATATATGCCTGAGGTGTTTCACGTGCTAAAACCACGTTGAATTGTAATCTGGTATTGACATATGTGAGAGAGGAATATAATAATTTTTGGTTCACGTGACAATTTCACGTTGAAGATAGATCTAGAGAGAATAATTTTGCAGTGGTAACAGAAGACACTGCGTGTGCGTGTTTTGAGGAGAGAGAGAATTTTGAGAGTGTTTTGAGAACACAGAGATATTTCAAATTTGTCGTGTTGAGAGAGAGATATAGTTTTGATTCATCGCATTGAGAGAGCGATTCGTTTTTTGACAGTGATAACAGAGGACACTGGTTCGTCGCGTTGAGAGAGACGTAAATTTTGAGAGTGATCACTCGAGACATTAATTTATCGCAGTAAAGGCGATATAATATAGTATTTTATTGCAGTGGGAGCAACGGATAGACGGCACTGCCTTACTAGAATTTATATTGAGAGAGAGAGAGATAAAGTTTTTGCAGTTTAAGTGATACTGCTTGTAATTTTCAGAGAGAGATAAAGTGTTTGCAGTTTAAGTGATACTGCTTGTAATTTTCAGAGAGAGATAAAGTGTTTGCAGTTTAAGTGATACTGCCTATAATTTTGAGAGAGAGAGATAGAACGTTCTTTTCGCGAAGCAGTGCTAACATAAGACACTGACTTAATATTAACAGTCAATAACTGTTCATATAATATAATTGATACCGCGATATACCTTAATAGTAGGTAAATACTTACTATTTACAGACTTTAACATATCATGGCTGAGTTTCTTAAATATTTAGAATCTGCCAAAGTTCTGGGCATACCAGAGGAAGAACGCGCCGCGTGGTGCGAACGACACGTACAACAAGACCGAGAGCGCGAGGATCGAAAAGAAGCAAGAGAAAGAGAAAGAGAAAAAGAAGAAAGAGAAAGAGAAAAAGAAGTAGAAAGAGAAAAGGAAAGACAGCATGAACTCGCAATGAAAAAGTTAGAGCAACAATCGCTTGTAACACCCACTACTGCCACCAATTCTTATGCTACTAAACCAAAACTACCACCATTTAATGAAAAACTCGACCGGATCGACGCATATTTACATCGGTTCGAGTTACACGCTAAATGCGTCGGATGGCAGCAGGCGATGTACAGTTCATGCCTGTCCAATTTATTAACAGGTAAGGCTTTAGAGGTATTTCACAGCCTTAAAGTAGAAGATGCCAACGATTATGACAAGCTTAAAACAGCACTGCTTAAGCGATTCCAGCATACCGAGGATGGCTTCCATCAAAGATTTCGCTCATGTAAACCTGAGCCATCTGAAAATTTCTCAACTTATGTCAATCGGTTGAAACATTATTTAGATCGCTGGATTGAGCTCGCGAACGTAACTACCGGAAATTATTCCCAACTTTACGATTTGGTCTTAAAGGACCAAATCTATACCGCATGTCATTCCGATTTAGTCGCCCACCTTAAAGAGAGGGCTCCGACATCCTCTGAAGAAATCACATCGTGCGCCGAACGATACGCGTCCGCCCACCCAAATCGTCCTTTGGCAAAGCCTTCAACTACAACACCGTGTTATGCCAACGTAGGCAAAGGAGCGCCAACCGGACACGATCGTTCAAGGCCGACTCGTCGTCAGGCCCCAAATTCACGCTTTCAATCAGAGCCGCCTTTTTGTAGACAGAGAGATTTTCCGAATCGAGGTAATGTATCCCCGCGTCGAGGATACCAGAGTTATTCTTTTTACGAGCCTCGCCCATATTATCGTGGCAACTATCCAGGCCAACAATATAACCGGCCTCAGGGACCGCCGCGACGAGTGCATTTTGATGATAATCATAATTATAATAGACCGCAGAGTCTTCCCTATCGTGGAAACGATCCTAATCGTACTATATGTTATAAGTGTAATAGGGTAGGCCACATACAGAGATTTTGTAACGTGAAATTGGAATCCGCAAATGCCTGCTCGGTTAAACCTACACTTTATGAGACTGACGGTCATTCTGAATCTTCATGACAATCAAAGACTATTCCAGTCATGTCCGCCCTACATGAACTGGGTGAATTAACATTTTACCAGGGCCGCGTGAACGCGATTCGCGCTTCTGTTCTACGTGACTCCGGATGCACGACTATCGGCGTTCGACAGTCACTAGTCCGTCCAACACAATTTTTGGACAAGGAGGTAACTTGTATTACTTTTGGCGGATCTGTAGAGCGATTCCGTCTTGCAGAAGTTTATATTGATACACCTTTTCTCACAGGTATTGTTACTGCATGTGTACTGCCTAATCCAGTGGCTGATGTAATCATAGGGAATGTACCTCAAGTAAATAAGTTTCCTATCGGTAACTTGGAAATTTGGAATGAGGATGAGAGTGTTGCTTGTGCGACAACACGCTTACAATCGAGTCGACGAGCAGACAGTCCATTGAGTAATCCTACTATTGAAGTGAACATAACGTCTAGTGCATTTCATGATGAGCAACATTCAGATCCCACATTGAAACATTTCTTTGCTAAGGTTGATCCTACCGCACCGGATACCTCTAAGTTTGTTATTAAAGATGACTTATTATATCGTAATTTTCAGAATAAGCGAGAAACCGTTATGCAACTTGTAGTACCGAGATCTTTTCGTCGCGACATTATTCGTCTCGCGCATGACACTTCCTTGGCAGGTCACCAGGGAAAGGCCAGAACTAAGTCTCGAATACTATCGCAATTTTTTTGGCCCAGTATTTACGCAGATGTAAACCGGTTTGTATCAACATGTGACGTATGTCAGAGACGTACTCCTAAAGGAAGAGCATCGCGAGCTCCTCTGCAGGAGATGCCAATGGTATCCAGACCATTTGAACGCGTTGCCGTAGATATAGTTGGTCCCCTACACAAGTCAGACAGAGGACATCGTTTTATACTTTCTGTCATTGACTACGCAACCCGTTGGCCAGAGGCCATTCCGCTAAAAGACATTTCAGCTGATCATATCGCTGAAGCTCTTATTACTGTTTTTTCGCGTCTTGGGTTTCCAGTTGAAATTTTATCGGACAGAGGTCCACAGTTTACCTCTGAGCTTTTTAAGAAAGTCTTGGAGTTGATCGGGATTAAACAAAGATTGACATCTCCATACCACCCACAGTCTAATGGCTGCTGTGAGCGTTGGAATGCTACCATGAAAAGTATGCTTGCACGAGTTTCCGCCGACAAACCGAGTGATTGGGATCGACAACTCCCCGCTATTTTTTTTGCATACCGAGAACTACCGAACGCATCGACGGGTTTTTCTCCCTTCGAATTATTGTATGGTCGTAAGCCGCGTGGTCCAATGGCCATACTCCATGATTTATTCGCCGGATCAGACACCGACGACAATGATACGCAGTCTGCATATCAATACGTTGTAGACTTGCGCCAGCGAATACTTAACGCATGTCAGCTCGCACAAAAATCTTCAGCTGCGCATGCTAGTCTTTATAAACAATATCGTGATCAAGGTAGCCGATTGCGAACCTTGACCGTCGGAGACCAAACTCTTGTTCTCCTTCCGGAAACGAAAAATAAACTCCTTCTTACATGGAAGGGACCTTTTAAAGTTCTAAAGAGACTTTCTCGAGTAAATTATCTTATCAAGATTCGAGGACAGGACAAAGTCTTCCATATAAATATGTTAAAGCGGTACCTGTCCGACGATGATAATCGACAGAATAATCGCCGAAATGTGGTTGCTCAGGCCAATGCGGCCTTAGTTTCAGTTGACGATGATGATCCTATTAAGACAGAGAATTCAATACCCGCACTTCGATCTTCTGAAAACACTTCGGATGTGAATATAAATCCAAATTTATCTGAATCGCAAAGACAAGATTTAAGAGATTTGCTTAACGAGTTTACTACAGTCTTTACTGATCTACCAGGTAATACTTCTTTGGTACAGCATGTTATAAGATTAAAGACGGATGTACCCGTCTTTGTGAAACCATATCCGCGTCCGCTGCACGCACAAGAGACTATAATAACCGAGGTACGTAACATGTTTCACCTGGGAGTGATAGAGCGATCGACGAGTCCATATAACTCACCCATCGTCTTAGTGAAAAAAAAAGATGATACAGTGCGTTTTTGTATTGACTATCGTAAACTTAATGAGGTTACGATATATGACGCTGAACCGATTCCCAACCAGGAGAATCTTTTTGCTCAGTTAGCGAGGGCAACGATTTTTTCTAAAATTGATCTTTCCAAAGGCTATTGGCAAATTCCGCTTGATGAGAATAGCAAGCAATATACCGCTTTTCAGACTCCGTTGGGTCTTATGCAGTGGCGCTATATGCCTTTCGGGTTAGTTACAGCCCCTGCTACTTTCGCCCGTATGATGACAATATTGCTCCAGGGTATGAATTCCGTATTGTCGTATTTTGACGACATTTGTATTTATGAAACCGATTGGTCGGGCCACCTCGCAGCCCTACGACAAGTTTTTATTGCTCTTCGTCGAGCTGGCCTTACGGCGAAACCCAGTAAGGTATTTTTAGGATATAATGAAATTAATTTTCTGGGCCATACAATTGCCCACGGCGTTCAGACTCCTGATGACAAGAAGATAACTACCATCTTAAAGCTCCAACCACCTCGAACTAAGAAAGAAGTTCGTAGTTTATTGGGCTTTCTTAACTATTATAGGAAATTCATTCCAAATTTTTCTTCGCTTACAGCTCCGTTATCGGACCTCACAAGAAAGAATTTTCCTAATAAAGTGAAATGGACAACCGAATGTGCTGATACACTTCGTACCGTTCAACAATTGTTTTCCACTTCCCCCATTCTCATACTTCCAGACATAAACCAAATATTTATTGTCCGCACTGATGCGTCGGACAAGGGATTGGGAGCTGTGTTATTACAGGAACGAGACGATACTTTGCGGCCATGTCTATACGCCAGCCGCAAGTTGCTGGATAGGGAATGCCGCTATGCAATTATCGAGCGAGAGTGCCTCGCTATCATTTTTGCTGTAAACGCATTTTCGAGATATCTACTTATGTCCGAGTTTATAATTGAAACGGACCATCGTCCGTTGTTATTCTTAAAGACTAACAGGGCTAAAAATGCTCGATTAACGAGGTGGAGTCTTGCACTCCAGGAATACCGGTTTGTTATCCGGTCTATCCCGGGCGGTGACAATTCCCAAGCTGATATTTTGTCACGTCTCATTTAATTTCCTATTAAAGAGTGTTGTGTCTTGTATTGGGGTTGGATAGTGCTTGTCCCCCTCAATTCTAGACGGTGGATGGATTCACATTTATCTTGTTCATTACTTTATGAACCAGTTTTACAATCCTTTTTTTTGTGAATATCCTTTTTCCACCAGCGTCATTCCTGACTGTGACCTGAACTTCTGGCAAACCTGACGCCCTTGTCAGCGGGTCAATGAGATGAAGACATGGCAAACCAAGCTACCAGAGCTACTGCTGCCATTGGATACCACAGTATTTTAATTAACAATATATTGTGTGTGAATGTGTATATAAGCAGCAATTGTGTGTGTTGACTATATAATTATAAGCCTATTCCTTCAGTAAGGCTTCATTATTTGATAATAGTTATACTTTAATCCAGCAGTATACAGTGATATACTCATTATTATTATAGATGTTTCTGAGAATTTTGATTGTGTGCAGTAAGAATATTTAAATAGAATAAATTCTATAGAACGTGGCATCAATAATTGTATGCTGTTTGTCCATCCAATATGCACGTTCTTAGTTAGATTTTTCTTCTCAAGCTTAAGACTCATTTTTCTACAGTACTACTTAAGCCCCTACCACAATAACTTTGAGATTTCTTGGATCTTATCGTGTAAATTTTATTTAAAATTTTCACTGGGGTGGGGGATATGTCAGGATTAGGATTTGAATTGCCGTGCTAGGTCACGCATTGTTTATTACATGGCATCATTGATTTTAGCCAGTGCAAACGTCCTTGAACTATTCCCGTGGACAGTTTGTTTTTGTAACGCTTTTCTTAGAGATGGAAAGAAAGTGGGTCAGGATAGAACGAATGGATAAATTAACAGTGACGATGCAGTTTTCGACCCCGTGGTTTGGGTGTACCTTAACAGGGAAAGACGGGGCGAATAAGGAGTGAAGAAATTCGTACATAAAACGTTTAGGGTGTAGAGACTTTGCGAAAGGTTTTGACATCCTAGGTCTGACTTTGTCTGTTACTATTAATAGAATCTATTGGCGCTGCGAGCGGAGCTCGAAGTGGATGCACCAATCAAATTTGAGCAGTCACGTGAGTTGCAGAAGATAAGCGGGAGCATCTTTATGCTACCTCACTTCCATGTAGATCTTCCAGCTACGAGGGTTGTCGGCTAATACGGTTCAGCCAGAGAGAACCAACAGACTGTTAAGTCATGTCTATGTCCTGGATAGACAATGAAAATAATCCACAGCTATTTTCTCCAGTTCCCTGAAATCGTTTCAGGGAACCAATCGTAAGTTTCATCAAAATGATTCGAGATGATGTGAATCTGACCCTAACTTCCCAGTAGAAGTGCGATCAAAGGAATGCAAGACCATAAAGTTTTACTTGCAATTAAGATCTAGAAAGAGTGACTGATATACACATTTGTAAATTGTAATTGATGTGTCTGGATGAGGCTGGGGATTGCCAGCCCATCCTAGAACAGATCTAGATTAGATCTATCTTAACTACGTCAGTGTGTCTTGACGGTTTGATCCTTTATAAGCAGTTAAATGAGTTAATATTGTCGTCTGAGACCTAAGTATATCATTTGTGAGATAGTAGGCAGTCTATATTTCTGAAGATAAATAATTATTAAGTAAACTGTGAATGAATCAGAATGATATAGAGTTTCAAATCTTTTAAGAATCTAGAGGAGATTTATAGTTATGTATTTTAGTATTTTCATTTGATGCTGCTGATGTTGTCTTTTAATATGTAAACGATAGCCGAAATTGTTAGGTATTTAAGTAATAAATTTGTGGCCCTACAAGGTCCTTGATATAACGTACTCGAAATTGTTATTAGTGTATGTGGCATGGTATGGCAGAGTAATTTCTAAAACCTCTCGATATTTATTAAAAATGCAGTCGAACACGTAAATTTATAATTAACCATCCCCGTAAAACACGAGCACAGTAATCCCCATCCGTAACACCCTTCTTTGAACTCGTAACACTCGAGGACCCAGCTCGTAACAAACGGTAATGGCTCCCGAGACCCAGTCTAGACGGAGTCGCGAGCACACAGGGCACTGGAAATCACTTTGTGTGGCCAGCTGCTTTGCGTGCGTCTGCACTTTGAGGTCCAAACCACAGTGCAAGCTTTGTGCATCCTGCATTACCAGGGGTCCTCAACAGTAGATGCAAAATGTCTTCATTTTGAAGAAGAGTACTTTCTACCAACCTCCGCCTTTAACTGGACTGTCAAAAGATGGATTCTGACCTTTTCGTTTCTTCAGGGGCATCAGTCTACTAATTTCTTGACTTACCTGTCTTAAACCCTTGAACCCGGAGTGGGGCATAGGTCGTCCACCAAGGTCCTCCACGTTGCTCTGTCATGGGCTGCAGCCTCAATCTGGCCCCACGAGAGCCCCCAGCATTTTTGTTTCGCTCGCAGCTGATCTTTGCCATGTTGTCTTGGGGCGTCCGCGGTTTCGTTTGCCTTGGGGGTTCCATTTGAGGGCCTGGCTAACGATGCTGGCTTGGGGTTTTCGGAGTGAATGTCCAAGCCACCCCCACTCTCTCCGTTTGATTTGGATTTCCACTGGCTCTTGCTCTGTCCGTTCCCACAGCCATTCGTTGGTGACTTTGTCATGCCAGCTGATCCGCAGGATGGTTCAGAGGCACCTATTGATGGAGGCTGTCAAAAGATGGATCCTGACCCTTTCGTTTCTTCCGGAGCACCAGTCTACTAATTTTAGTTCCATATAATTATGTAGAGCCGCACTGTGGTTTCTGAAGATACCACTAAAACATTTCTCTTCATCAAGTCTTGGATTATCAGTGCAAACACGGCGACTCCCCATGATGGCTGAATTTTTGCTGGCTGTCCCCGATATGATCGCAAACAGCACCATCTTTAAGAGGCCCATACACGTTCAAACAAAGGGTCAAAATTTTGCATCGAAATTTTGATACAAAATTTTGATGCACATTTGCCTACACACGTTTCAGTGTTTTCCCATCAAAATTCAGTATTGCCGAAATCTTCGACATGGACGCATCAGTAGCCATAGCACTAGTGTTCGCACTGGACTCTGATGAACCGCCTCGTAAACGTCGGAAATGGTCGAAACAGTGGTTGTTAAAACGGGAAACCTACGGACATGTCAACCTCCTCCAAGAATTACGTCTTAACGAACCAGAAGACTTCCGTAACTTCCTTCGAATGGATGCCCCATCGTTCGATGAGTTACTTGGCCTTGTCGAGCCATTGATAAGGAAAGAAGTACACTGTCATGCGTCCGTCCATACCACCAAGTGAACGTTTGTCCATCACACTGAGGTACCTGGCGTCTGGAAATTCCTTTGAAGACTTGAAATTCCTGACAGCACGATCTCCGCCAGCTATTGGAAAGTTGGTTATTGATACCTGCGAGGCCATCATCCTCGGTCTGAAGCAACAGCAGATTATAAAGTTTGATCAAAATTTTTACGGAAGCCCACACACTCATAAAATATTTGACGAGTCGTCAAAAAAATTAAATATCAAACGGGTTTGATCCGTAAAAATTTTGACTTAAATTTTTTATTTTTTTTTACATCAAAACGCCCTACACACACTCAAATTTCGTATCAAAATTTTGACGCTTTTTTTTTGAACGTGTATGGGCCTCTTTACACTTGGGACAAACAGTAAGGAGAACTGTTCCCTTGCGTTCGAAGATGGCAGTGGCAACGCATTCTGTGGGCATCGCCATGTGGAAAGTTCTCCGAGGGTGCTCCACTTGTCATGAAAGAACTATCGATAACCAAGCCTAAAGAGAAAGCCTTATCGAAAAAAAAAAACACAACACAGAACACTCTTCCAGTTGACCAAGACCCAAGTAGACAAGATGCAAGCCCCCCCCCCCCCCCAAAAAAAACAGTTACTGGTACAAACCAAGACACAGGATACCGAGACGGTTCACTTCGCCAACTTCCGTCCGTCCACTTGCGCGCGTATCCTCCATGTCAACTGTTGATTGTTAGATCTATGCCTGTGCCGTGCAGGGGAACACCTGTTTCTCTCTCTCTTTTTCCTTTCTTTCATTCGCTTTTTTTTTTGTGTGCTTTGCTTTATAGAAAAATTCATTAGTCATTAAATACAGCATATTTCTTAAATATTTTGACTCTGAAAGTGACTCTGAAAGCGAAACCAAAGGGTCTTGTGTCTTGTTTTCTAAGAATCTACCAGAGATAGATCACCAGCTATTGAGAACAACAAAAGAAGAAGAACAACAACAATAATAATAATAATAACAATAATACACACAACATCAAAACTCTTTGTAACATAACCCTCAGGGCTTCGTTGTAGGTGCAAGAGAAAGAAGTGAAAAGGTCGGCAAGTGCTCGACGCGTCACAGTCCTACTCGCAAAGTCAAAATAGGTCCAGTGTAATGTAAATATCGTGTATAAAAATATATGAAGTGGAAATGGAAAATAATTTTATTGGGTTATGAATAAACACACAATATCTAAATTGTTAATGTTTGTCCTTAATTGAAACATTGCCAAAAGCGCTGGAAATATTGATTTCTGTAACAGTTTATCAAACCTTCACCACTTTGTACTTTCACTAGTAGTTTCAGTGTATTCCTTTCGTCTTTTTATTTCGTATTTTATGGCCAGATTTAAAAGTAACAATTATTTCGCTCATTGCCCTTCTTAGAATTAGTGTCTGCAAATAACAACAACAAAACCTATCCCTACCAAATACCCTGAAATCTTGAGTTTCATTATTTTAAACAAGGTGTTAATTTAGAGCTGCCTCGAGCGGACACGTTGGTCTGGGGGCATTGTGCTGGCCTCTCATGCCGAATACACCGGGTTTGATTCTCGGTCCGTGCAGGCATGTCGGAAATTTGGTGTAATTTCCTCGCCATGATCAAATATCTAGTCTTCTCGGACAGTGGCGAAAAACTCGGATGGCCCGTGTGCACGCTGCGCACGTTAAAGATATCATGGCAGTTGGAAATCGAGAAAAGCAGATCTAACAAGGCCCCGGCCATTGCAAAATTAAAAAAACAACACTAATAATGTGGGATGGAAAAACGAGGGCTGAGATAAAACACAGTAGGAAACCATAAATACATAAATACATAAATACAGAAATACATCGCCAACTACAGTTTAAAAAAGGGAATATGTGACTGTTTCCAGATTTTATATTTGTCTTTAGAGTTGTAGGCCTGCGGTAAGGTGTTTTTTTTTTTTTTTTGCTCGCCCTCATTAGATAGAGATAGGCCATAATAATTGGCCCACCGCTATGAAAATTTAAGATGTTAATAGCTGATCGTGAAGGACTGACATAATAGATGAGCGAGAAACCCGGGATAAATAATATCAAAAGTGTTACGTGAATATTACCGTAACAAAGGAGTTGCACGCGGAAAGAGTGGCAATGTAAAAAGTCTTTCAATCCACTTGCACATGCTGGTACCTCGTCTCTTTTAATGACCTTGTTTGTAAGGCAGTGCAGTATATTTTAATGTTCACTACGAGTATTTTGTAACAGTGTGCGACAAAGAAAGATCCAGCCCACACATAGGACGTTTTATCTATGTACTTTTTAATGTGTTACCCACATTATTTTTGCCATTATTTACCGGGTGGCCTACAAGAAAGACAGCGATCAAAGGTTTCCATTTGTACCAAAGAAGAAGTTGGAGAAATTTGGAAGTGAATTATTGTTAAGTTCGTGCTGTCATTCCAACTATAAGCAGGATACCAAAATTTCTGCAGGTTCTTCATTTGGGTATGGATTTGATTTTTAAACATTTCTAGTTCCCAATGAGTGGGTATCAATTCGAGAAATCCCAACTGTGTAAAGATAAGTCATCATTCAAAGGGTACGTGTATTGACACGAATGATCCCAAACCAACAATTATTATTTTCGGGGCAAGGACAAGAACAGAACTGTTATGGCCCTATTTCACGTTCAGATGGGCCGGACCAGGTTAGCCTTCTGCTGTGCTGACGACTATTCGTAGTCCGCTAGGTTGATTGCACGTTACGCAATAAAACGAAGCACTCGCGACCAGTTTTATTAATTTTGATTCCGAATTTGATATCAAATTCGTACTAGCATGTCGTTTTCAATAAGTTTGTAAAATGACATGCCATCCCCGATGAGGAAAAACTTCAAAGGCAAGCGGCGGCACCAACCATTCGCTCAAACCGTACGACAAAATATCAGGAGGCACCGGAAATTGATGGGCGAGAGGTCGACCGGCCGGCATACCATACGATTTCAGCTCTTTTCATTATTACACGATACGACTAGACGCAGGCACAGTCGAAGGCCAAATTTCATCCGGCCAGCGTCCGGTCCATCAGAGCGTGTAATGGCCTATAGTATATGCCATAGGTTTTGTACAACGAAGTACTTTACAGTTACAAAGTAAGCGACTTCTGTCGAGGCCAATATGTAATGGCTGAACAGTGAACAAAACTCAGTATTTTCTCAATTCGACTTTGTAAATATGCCATTGTTCATGTCTACCACGCATTCGTCTCCAGGTAGAGTGCGAGAAACCCGTAGATGCAAAGCACCACAACTGTCCGATTTTATCTTATTTAGTATCTTTTTGTTACGGCTAGACCTACGTTCTTTGACAACGTTCTTTTCAATGTTTATATAATCGGTAAGCTCGCACAAGCCCAATACTCTAGTTTTAACAAAGATACTAGAAATGATCTATTATCTTTGGTTTTAGTGACGGAGTCGCTCTGCTCCGACATATCAAAACCAAAGTTACTCTGAATGAGGGATATAATGAAAATAACAGGAGTGACAATAGTCGCTGAATTTGACATTCTGGCATTTCAATGATTACATATTACTAGCCGACTCCCGCAAGATAAATCTGGCAAATTCCCATGTACCAAGCCCAAACCGTATATCCAGATCTAGGCTACATTAAAAACGGCATTTGGATTCAATGTATTGACTAATAAAACTTACTGTTACACCACAATTTCACGCAGAAATACACACATGTAATTTTCGACCATCAATGTTAAAATAGAAGTCAAGGACGTCATTTCCGGTCACACTCTTCGGTTCTATCCGATGAAAATGCGTCTCTGTTTTTGCGGCTCAAAATTTTTTAATGTAAATAATAGTAAAGGCTGATTTTTGTTCAAAATGAATGTGTCCACGTGACTCTTCGTCAAAGGTTGATGCAGTATACCAGGTTTCATAATTATTGATGGCGTAGTCGGGAAGTTTTAGCTGCTTACAGGTTCACCCTCTAGCTCAATCATAGTAAGACTAGCTGAGGTCCCCGGCCCTGCCCGGGATAAATCGGTTTGAATATTGGTTTCAGTTCTGGGTAGTTATTATGGACCTGCTTCATCTGGCCTGTTCCTATTTGTTTATTTTATTTTTGTTTGTTTGTTTGTTTTTAAATAAGTCTTACTGCTCTGCCTTTGTGAGTTGACACCCTGAGCATCCCGTACAATAGCATGATTTGCGCACGGGTTAGTGTGTTTGGTAGTGAACACATCGCAGGAAGTGATAACGAAATCTTAAAATGGCGAACCATGACTCGAAATAGATCTAAATGATGGCGAAACAATAAATTTCCAATAAAAAAAAAACACCGATTTGAGACTTCTATTAAAAACTGTGCACCCTTACATCCATTCTGATGCACCATATAAAATTTGAAGTCTGAGTGTTGAGTGGTTCAGAAGCCTTTTGCAACGAAAAATCGAAAGTCCACAAATATGTATAGACTAACCACGATAACACAGGTGCTGATGAGAACAATCATTATTTAGTTGTTGTTGTTGTTTTATTTTTTCCTGTCGTCATTGGCGAATATCAGCAGTACGGATGACGTCCAATGTTTTGACGTGTGATAGCAAACTGACGTTTTCACCAAAATCACAAGCTTGTGACTCTCTCAGCTCAGCATTAGGTACGGGCCAAATAACTAAGATGGTACAGTGAATAAAATTTAAAAGATGGGCAACACACTGGTTTTAAATCTGTACCATACCATTGTCACTGTTAGATTGTCCAGCAGTGCTCTCTGTGATAGGTTTCTGTACTGGCTAGCACTTACAATACATGTATCATCATTAGCAACATAACTGATCATTACGGATTCCTCCACGGGCAATGTTACTGTTAGATCAGGGAAAATGCCTTCGTGGACTCTGAAGGTCTTCATATAATTAGATTCTACACAAATTTACTACTATGACCGGACGTGATCTTTATGCTGTGAAAAGAGAGTGGTTGTTTTTCTATCGTACTGCCGATGACATTCCTTGTTAACTCGAGTTGACCTGCATTACAGCGTCTTCGGATCTGATCACCTGAGATATTCCCTTCAAGTTGGAGCTTCGCCACTTTAACTACAAAATGGACAGTGACCTGACTCTGAAGACAGCCGATTACCTGGTAGCGGCATTTGTCCTTGCTGTACCTGTGGCCATTGGTATTTTCTTCTTTGTCAGTGACTTCAAAAAGGCCACCAGAGATGAGTACCTGCTTGGGGGTCGACAGATGTCCATGTTACCTGTCACTCTGTCCATATTTGCTACCTTTATGGTGGGTACTACAAAGGCGTAACACATAAATGTCTACGACGTCCTTACGTGAGCGACTATCGTTACGTCAACACTGGGCGAAAATATTGGTTTCTTCAAGAGCTCTCAAATGTTCTTATCGTTGCAGCTTCAAAAGCATGCTGTCAGTTGTCTTCTTACTTCGTTATTTTATCTTCATATTTAAAAGTAGCCTTTCTCTTGCTGGCTTCCCATATCACAGTGAATTTTACAAGGTGGTAAAGCCGTCATCTGCTGTTCACATAATTATGAACATGACAGGTATCCATAACAATTAATAAGATTTAACCCATAGTGTTTTCTGAAATCCGACAACGTTCAGCTAGATCTACATTAACATGGCAATAATGATTTGAAATTTTCGGGCAATTATTTTATTCCGAGTAAATTACTCATCGAGTTTTCAAAATCCTGACATTACTTTTACTGCCCTAACTATGTGATGACAATAAATGTAGTTAAACCAACGATAACATAAGATGTATTTTTTTTTCAAAGCTGTTTTTTATTGGCAATTACATGCAAGACTAACTTGGGGTTTTTAGTTTGGAAAGAAGTTCAACATTTTACTCCAAGTCCAAGAGGAGAACACATGGCAAAAGGAAATTCGCGCAAATGAATTATCCACGCTTCACAGTCAGGAGTAAACCACTTGACTTCAGACCTGGGGTTAGTGCCATATCGTAATTCTGATCCTGCTCAAAATATGATTGGCATTTACACATACAATACATTACCACTAGACCGATTTCATTTGTATTTTTCAATAGTAAATTTAAAATCTTCCTGACTTTGGGACAACGTATAGTGGTAATGATGTCGCCCACATGTACGTAACAAAAAATATGTTATTTGCAGGACTATATTATTATTTCATCCTGTGGATGTTTTTATTCACACTGTATCAAGCTTAGTTATGACGTTAGAAGAGGGCACTGCCTTTCAATAATGACCTTACCACTCTATGTATGTGTTTCTTTAAGTCTGCCGTCGCTATTGTTGGAGTTCCAATGGATGTGTACTCACATGGTCCTATGATGGCCACAAATTTTATCGGCTATGGAATTGGCTACCTATTGGCTGCCTTCACAATGGTACCTCTGTTGCACCCTCTTCATTTGACGAGTCTCTACGAGTATTTAGAGATGAGATTCAAATCCAAATGGGTACGGACGTGGGCGGTCATCAATGGAATGTTACAGACACTGAGCTACATGGCCATTTCAATGCTGTCAGCTGCATTAGGATTACAAGTGAGTCCGTCATGTTTTACATTTGCAAAGACTATGTCTACACAAACATAATTGATTAATTTTGACATGATTAAGAGATCTCCAGACCTTGGTGTTAAGAGGTATATTTCTCGGGGTCTGGTGGACTACTGAGATGATGGAAGGGGTACATGATTTAATGATAATATAACATCACAACCATAGTACCATTATCTGATGACTTTGATATACCGGTACTGCTGATGTGGCGTGTAGCAGCTAGGCTAGAATTCTTCAGTAATTTTTTATTTTTATTTTGGTAATATTTTAAATTATTTTTATTTGGTAATTAATACATGTATTAAAATTATTTGGTAATATTAAAAATATTAGACACTGAGAAAGGAACACGCCGGATTCCGAAAGGGGAAAGGATGCGTTGACCAGATCTTCACACTCCGAAACATCATAGAACAGTGTTCAGAATGGCAAATGGCAGCTCTGTGTGAACTTCGTTGACTTTGAAAAGGCCTTCGACTGCATCCACAGAGAGAGTATATGGCGCATTCTTTGACACTATGGGATTCCCAGCAAGCTCGTTGAACTCATCAAAAGATCAAAAGCTTTTACAAGAACTTCAGTTGCAGTGTCGGAAACAGTGATGCATCCTTTGAAGTAAAAACTGGCGTACCGCAAGGATGTGTGATGTCAACTATTTTGTTTAACCTCTTAATCGACTGGATTGTGCCGAAAACTACCGAGGATGCACCAGTAGGCATCAGATGGACATTTTTCGACAACCTAGAGGAATTGGATTTCGCAGATGACGTTGCGCTGCTGTCACACAGTCACCAACCCAACACATGCAAGATAAGACGCAGAGACTGCATAATTTTGGATGCACGGTAGGCCTTCGGATTAGCCAGAAGAAGACAGAGATTATGACCCTAAATGTAGACACTCCAGCACCAGTGCAAGTAGATGACAAGAACCTCACCACGACGGACAAATTTAAATACCTTGGTAGCATTATCAGACCAGAGGGTGGCACAAAGGAGGACATCTAGAGTAGGCTGGGAAATGCAAGGGCTGTCTTTCAAAGTATGAGCAACATCTGGAAATCGACACAATACGGCATCAACACCAAGATCTGGCTGTACCAAAGCTGTGTCCTATCCACACTCCTGTATGGATCAGAGTGTTGGCGAATGACAGAGGATGACCTCGCCAAGTTGTCTTCCTTCCAAACCACGTGTCTTCGTCGAATTCTCCGCATCTTTTGGCCAAATAAGATTTCTAATCAGAAACTACTAAGGCGATGCAAGCAAGAACAAATAGCCAACATCATCACGAAGAGACGATGGAGATGGCTTGGACATTTGCTGCGAACGGAAGCAAATTCTATCACCAAAACGCCACTTCTGTGGACACCGGATGGACGGCGCAAGGGAGGTGAACCCAAGGCAACCTGGCGGAGAACGATCGAGGCAGAGATGAAATCCTTCAGTCACTCTTGGGGAACTCTCGCAAAAATGGCCCAGGACAGACAGGGCTGGAGATCCTTTGTTGCTGCCCTAAGCACCAGTGGGTGCAGCAGGAAATAGTATTAATATTAAAAACATATCATACTAGCTGAGGTCCCCGGCCCTGCCCGGGATATTTCGGTTTGAATATTAGTTTCAGTTCTGGGTGGTTTTTATGGACCTGCTTCATCTTGCCTGTTCCTATTTGTTTACTTTATTTTTTTTTATTTTTTTTTTATTAAGTCTTACTGCTCTACCTTTGTGAGTTGACATCCTGCGCGTCCCGTACAATAGCATGATTTGCGCACGGGTTAGTGTTTGATAGTGAACACATCGCAGGAAGTGATAACGAAACCTTAAAATGGCGAACCATGACTCGAAATAGATCTAAATGATGCCGAAACAATGAAAAATGAAACGTAGAAGCCTGAATATTTCATAATTTCTAATATAGCCCATGTTAATTTCGCATTGATAATATGCTGTTGTGCAAAGTTTGAAGCCTGAGTGTGATGGGGTTCCTGAGCCTTAGGTGACCAAAGTTTCGGGTTACCAAAGTATCTTACTACACTCGGCCCTGTCTGAGCTGTAAAAATGACGAATCGGAAAAACTCGAACGGCCCATTTTGTTTTCTATTTTTCTAAATTTTTAAGGTTGTTGCATCATTAAAATGAATTGATACAAACCTTGCTCAGACTTTGAACTACTTTCAGTAATTTTTTCATGGCTCTACGTTCAGTAGTTTTTTCAGCTATAGAGTACAACCGTCCAATTTTACCCAATTATATATATAGATCATAACTGTAACAAATGTATGTTTGTGTAGAGATGTGTGTGTGTGAGCATGTTTTTTGGTGTGTGTAGTTGAGTGTATGTGTGAGCTGGCCCGAGCTTTCTTTCATTCTCCTCTATCTGCCAAAGCACCAGAATTCTCCTCCTGGAAGAAATTATCAACAAGAAAAATTTTATAAGGAATACAGTAATGATTTTGTTTTTTTTTTCTCTTACAGACTGCCCTGGACGTTCCCCTGTGGTTGTCAGTGGCCATAACTGGGTCACTGGGAACTATTTACACGACCATTGGAGGTATCAAGAGTGTTGTGTGGACAGATTTTTTCCAAGCTGTTATCATGATCACCTGCGTCTTAGCCATGACAATCAAAGGTCAGAGTTCATAACCATCTCGCATTATGTTGCAACTCTGATGCATGCCTTCAGTCTCATGTGAAATCTGTTCCCACAAAATTAGTTGAATAAACTGGATCTTGTATTTGTATGCCGTGAAGTGAAAAACTGAAAATGTTTGATATGTTTAGTTTTTCTTATTAAGGCTTCACTTGATTCATAATGCTTGGGTTTTTTTTGTTTTTGTTTTTTAAACCACAGATTCTTCCTCATACTATGATTCAAAGTCAGCAACGTGTGTGTGTGTGTGTGTGTATGTTTTCAAGTTATCAGTTTACAAGCTGAGGTCCCCGGCCCTGCCCGGGATAAATCGGTTTGAATATTGGTTTCAGTTCTGGGTGGTTATTATGAACCTGCTTCATCTGGCCTGTTCCTATTTGTTTATTTTATTTTTGTTTGTTTGTTTTTAAATAATTCTCACTGCTCTGCCTTTGTGAGTTGACACCCTGCGCATACCGTACAATAGCATGAGTTGCGCACGGGTTAGTGTGTTTGATAGTGAACACATCACAGGAAGTGATAACGAAACCTTAAAATGGCGAACCATGACTCGAAATAGATCTAAATGATGGCGAAACAATAAATTTCCAATAAAAAAAAACTACACAGATTTGAGACTTCTATTAAAAACTGTGCACTCTTACATCCATCCTGATGCACCATATAAAATTTGAAGTCTGAGTGTTGAATGGTTCAGAAGCCTTTTGCAACGAAAAATCTCAAGTCCACAAATATAATTTAGTATAGATAGATATAGATTATAAGAATATCTTGTTGTTTTGATTTTCTTTTAATATTAAAGCTAAAAAAAGAAGTGATTTTGAATTCTATGTGTTATTGTTCCATTTTGAATGTGTATGCACCCCGGGTCGAACGGTTGCCAATATTTTCTCCTATCCCTGAACCTTGAATGAACACATTAACGTCCTGGATACTGCCCATATCTGTTTGGAAACTATTGATCTAGAATATTGGTGCTACATGTATAAATGCTATTTAACTTACCCAAGGAGCCTCGGAGTTTGTTCCTTCGTTCTCGAATGTCAAAAACATCTCATACATCTATTGAAACAGCTTCAGTAGTGTCTTTCCTGGCTACCCAAATCCAGATTGCAAATTATCTTTGATACATTCCCACATTGGTCATCCTTAGGTTTGCAATGTCGCCTTGTCCTTCTGTATTTTATTACATACATATATTTTGTATTGGGCACTGTTATGTTTGCCAACTTTCTTCCACAGACATAAAATTATGACTTTACGTAATAAAATGTATAATTTCTGAAAAAAAAATAAAAAAATTGAAACCGGCATGTGTTCTGTCCAGGTTCTCTGGAAGTTGGCAGTAGCCAGTTAGTGTGGAATTTGGCTGAGGCTGGAGGAAGAACTTCCTTTGATCACTTCAGTCCAGATCCCAGAGAGAGACTGACCTGGTGGGGAACCCTTATTGGAGGAACCATGCACTGGTAACTTTCCTTCCACTACTGTATGTTCTGAGAGATTAAACACTAGCATTGACTGTCATGGAGGCTACTGTTTCACACTAAACTTGATGTCAAGAGTCGATAGTAATGAAATGTCACGCAGGGCCGTGAGTTGTTTACTTGTCAGGGCCATGAGAAACTGGCTGGGGGCCTTGAACGGTCCCTGCGAATTATTGTTTGTGAGTAGGAAATTACAAGTTAAAATATTAGATTCACGCTTTGGGTTTTGATGCTCGTGATTAGAAGTAATGGAGTAGGGGTGAGATAAGGCATTAATTGCCGACATTGCTAGGTATGACTAGACATGTTTTGCACACCATGCTGGAGGTGTTCGGCCAATAAGATTGCCGAACTAATTTAGCAGCGGAGTAACCCTGCTGGGAATCTATACAGAATAAAAGCTCATGTAGCATTGAAATTCATTGAGTGCCGACGAGAAGCCAAGCATCGTTCACGTGACGCATTTCCGGTTTGAGCCAGTACCTGAACTGAGCTACACGAAGGCGGGCAGTCTTTGTCATCGGACTGACATAGATAGAGCTGATAGAGAAAGAAAGCTCTAGAAAGAATGTCTGGGTGGACTGACCTAAAGAGTCCACACTGCGATGTTCTGATTTCACGCCTACAATCTAGTAGGTGTGACAACGGTAACTTATTTTATCCACTCATAGAAGTTCAGAGATAGAGAGAAAAGCATCATAGGAATTCAGAGATGGAGAGAAAACCACAGCTTGGACTCGACGAACGAGCATCAGATTGTAAAATTATCTACATACGTTTGAAGAACTATTGCTAGCTTGTGACTGATCACGGCACGAACACGTTGATATTGAGATGAATATTGAGTGATTAAATATATAATACAAGCTGCTTAAATACCTGCAAGCCGAAATCGTGCTTCTGTAGGTTTAGAAAACGTACTGGGTCATCCAGGCATTCACAGTGTACATTGGGAACCCATACATAATGTGCATTATGTTTGGAGAATTTGCCTGGCGACTGGCCTATGGCAACCCAGTTGTTACCATAATTTAACATCTTGTTTCTTATAATAGTATACCATTTGAATAGTGATTGCAGTAAATTTGATAGAGAACATGGTTACATACAGTAGATAGGTTAGAATAAGTTAGTGTTTGGAATCTTTGCTTTGAACATACATGTACCTCTATTGTCTTTTGTTTAATATATTTTATGTATTAATACTACGGCCCGGCCGGCCTGACAAACATATACTTTGGTTATTTAATAATTTCTTGTGTGTTTGAGTGTATTAGTCCGAGTGTGAGTTAGCTGCCTCCCATGCAGTCGACGTTATATCCCAAAGACCTTAACTCAGCTCGTGACACTTGAAGTAATTGGCGAGATACCTATTCACCCACATCACCAGATATCGAGAATACCCAGTACCAGATAAAAACGGTGAAAGCTCTCAGCTCTTTGCCATATCAGTAGGCCGAAGGACTCAAGCTCAGACGGCCGTTGGGTCTAAAAAGTGAAAGCGGATGTAAATGTACATGTAGTTTTATATAAAATTTGGTTGGAGCATATGTTTGAGACTACGTGTATATTTATTATTGTATATGGAATGAATTACATGCACATTCACAGTTTAATTGTAACATTAGCAGAGGTTGGTAAGTGGCATAAATTGCAGTACCACTTGTTATTGCAGAAGTTTTTTTGTTTTTTTTTGGGTACTTGCAGTGAACTGGGTGCAGTGTAGCCAGTGTAGGGTGTACTCATTTTCCTTCTCTAGACCTCCTGCCTAGGGCTGCAGTACAATTTATACATGGCTATTCGGGTTTGCTGTAACGAATATTTGAAACTGCATCGGTGTCTGAGAAGATTATTGACATAGAGTTAATCTATAATTCACAGTGCACACTCCATTCTGTGAGAGATTTTCGACTTTAGCGCATAACTGTAGAAAAGATACTATAACAGGTGACAACTGTGTGTTCACTAATTTTACTCACGCTCCTTTGTGGCGACTACGTAGGAGATAATTATAAACGATGGCGAACTTTACAAAGCCGAATAGAGAAAACACTGAGTTGATATCATTGTTCGGCTGTCACTCCAGGCCATGACTGGAGTCGATTAGTTTGGAATTGCACTACAACTTAAGTCGCTGTAGGAAAGCTCCGGCAATTTTTTTCCTTTTCCGCTGTGATCGCACTGTAACAAAGTTATTTATTAACATCAAGTAGACAACTCTGTGACCCACTGGACCCGATTACTCTAGGATGTTTTATGCATTCTTCAAGTTAGCGCATGCTAGGAATATTGATTCAAACTTGTTGCCCCGTAATGCACTGTTTCGGCCAACTTGATGGTACAAACAGATAGAGAAAGTGGATATTTAGTTACACTCCATTTGATGCAATGAACCATTTTTAGGGAGGCATAGAAGACACTATTTCATGTTCTCTAACTCTATTGTCTTTGATTGGACATGTACTCGTCTCCAATTTTCCAGGTACAGTACCATCTGTAACCAAGCATCCACCCAGAGAATCTGCGCTGTCAAGAACATGAAAAGTGCCAAATACGCATTTTTGATCAACAGTATGTTGATTGTTGTGTACGGAGGTATACTTTTCGCAGTAGGAATTGTGGCATACGCCTACTTTGCTCACATTCGCTGTGATCCATGGCAGGTTGGAGGTTTTATGAATTTTCCAATATATAGTTTTCTTTTGTTTTCTTCAATTTTTACATGCATTTCTAGAGACTTCATTTCACTTTGGCTGCGATCTATGCAGCTCTGTGGGAATTAGGATGGTTTTTGTTCAGCAAAATATCTCTTTGTTAGTTGTGTGAATCCTATCAAGAATTCTCTGTTCACAAATTTAAGTGCCTAACGACTTTTGGGTTCAAATAATTTTCTACGGAGTGTTGGAAGATGATTTATTTTAATTTACAGTGACAACAAAAATCGCAAGTTTCCAGTTATTTTCGGTCCAGTGCCCAAATGATAAAATGCATAGATTAGGCCCAGCGTATACATGCATGTAAGCCATCTTCCACAAGCCTCAAATTTTGATTCAAAGATGTCCTTCATTACAATACATATTTCAATGTCAAACTTTGCTTCACACGACATTTCGCGCTCTCTCTCTCTCCTGCCCTTCTCCTTCTTTCCAATCTTTACTCTCATCAGACAGGTCATATGAAGTTGAGAAATCAGCTGATTCCGCTCTACTTCCTGTACGTGTTCAGAGACACACCTGGCATGTCCGGACTGTGCGTAAGCGCCCTGCTCTGTGGTACCTTGAGTACTGTGTCTTCAGGTAATCATAGGTTCAACAATCAAGTGTACAGTAACAACTTCGCTCCTGATCATATCACCACAAGGAAAAGTAGTTTCCATAATATAGATTTTGGGTAATTCGTATTTACAGATCTGTATTGATAGACAAGAGGGGAAGTGAGTCAAGTCACTGTGCACCCTATGGAGGACACAAAAGGAGGGCAAGGTTTCTTTTAAAAAAGTTCGAAAAATGATGCCGTCTTGTTGTGTACAATTAGTGTGGGCTATAATGAAAAGACTCTTGCCTTCCTTTTGTCTGCAGTGGTACAGCCCTAGGTTGCCACAAGAATTGCTGCCATCTTTTAGTGGACAGAAGAGAGGCGGGGCGGAGTGCCCTCTCTTGTCTTGTAGAGCTCTGTGATATTACTCCATTTTGATATTGTTTCACTGCTTTTGGTTCTGGGGGATCTATTATCATATCTGAAAGTGATAAACTCTTCGGGAAAACGGGGCATGATATTTTCGGTTTGTTTACTCATCTGTCTGTCTATCTGTCTGTCTGTGTGATTGTCCGCCAAACTGATTGTCTCTCCTTCTGTGATTTCCTGCTGTCATCTGCCATCTCCATCCTTCCACTAAGATTCCCATCTTTCAATAAATTCTTACGTCCTCTTCTTTCAATAGGAAAGACTCTACCCACAACTCATTTACATGTATTTTATTCCCCAAGTGATTATCATTCCATTTTCCAGGTATCAATTCTTTAGCAGCCAACACGGTAGAAGATTTTCTTTCTGCTCCACTGAAAAAGGTAAAGGAAAGTCGAGCGACTCTGGTAACCAAAATCATCTCTTGTTGCTATGGTATTCTGATTATTGCTCTGGCTTTGGGCGCCAATTCTCTCCGAGGTTCAGTGGCACAAATGGTTATAGCTGTCTTGGGAGCTTGCGCTGGGCCATTGCTGGGTATACTTCTATTGGGAGCCGCCTTCGCGTGGACCAACAAATATGGCGCTCTTACTGGGGGAATTATAGCATTTGTCATAAATATGTGGCTGGCTATGGGTGGGCATTTGTATGGCAAAAAAGACAAAGCACTTCCTCCACCACCATCTGATATGTGTATGAGGAACCAATCTTTGAATACACGGCTGATGCAGAATGAAACCAGTGACGTATTACCAGCCCCCACCAGCGGTTATCAACTTGTCAATACTAGCACATCAAGTCCAGATCCCTACAGTTATGGTTTTTTCTTGTATGACATTTCATTTGTGTGGTACGGTTTTATTGGTACATCCATTAGTTTGATGCTAGGTCTTTTCGTAAGCTGTTTGTTTCATCGTCATAGCCACAAGCCAGACACTTCCTTGTTGTTTCCGTGGGTTACCAAACTCAGCTCTCGTTCCAAGTCCTCACACAAGAAGACAACTTTGGATGCTGCAGAAAACCTACAACTGACCCACGGAGACCAAGATCAAGCGGACAGCAGCTGTCAACAAGAAAGCCAAATTTTGTGAATTCTGTGATAGAAGAAATTTCCCATTCCACCAAATATTTGACACTCCCAACCTATTTCTCTTCTCAGCCTCAACCCCAACCCAGTGCCCCATCCAGTGCCATGGGCACACTGTCTTGGCCATCTTACAGCTCACCTCCTACCCCAACATGTGTTAAAGATCTTTATCTACAGACGATCGAAGCCTTTGGCTTTTACAGGACTTTCAATTTTTTTTTTTTTTAAATCCATTAAAAATGTCCAGGCCAGGTGGCAGCGCAGACTAGTCTCAATTGGCACTGGGCTCGTCCTCCTCCCCAAGGTATCACTGCCGCTGGCGGCCAACGGCTCCAAACCACCACAAAGCCAAACAGGCTCTCGAAAAACTAGTCAGGTCAAACCGAAGGGACTTGAGATCCTGTGAATGTGAATGCCTCCTCCATCAACAAGGTACCTATCCGCCTAATCAAGTATTAAAGACCACCCCTCTCCCGCACTGGGCAGGGACACAACCAGGAAAATATCTCGCTCTTGCCTCCACCAGGGACGATAACAAATAAGATTTTTTTTAAAAGTCTTTTCTTACCGCGCCTAAAAAGGGAAAAACAAAATTGAAGCATTTCGCCACCCCCTCCCCGGGCCCTCTTTTAAATCAGCCAAAGTAGAGAAATATTTCTCAGGACTTTGCTGGCCACCATGTGCCGTACTGGGCACTTTTTGTAGTGTCCGCCCGTATCCACTTTACTGTGTCAGGTTGTTCGGTGTTTTGTTTTGTTTTTTGTTGTTGTTGTTTGTTTGTTTTTTTGGGGGGGGGGGGGGTCTTTTATTTTTTTATGCTTTGTACCTCTCTCTCTCTGAGCATTATTTTCATTTCCTTCTTTTTCCTGGACTTTTGTTTCCCACCTCCCTCCTTCACTTCCTTGTTCAGCTTTCCCTTCATTGCCCCTCGACTCTTTTTACTCTCTCCTCCTTCCCAGCTCTAGATATGTATTAATTTTGCTTCTTTATGCACGTCTTCCATCTGCTGGGAGTTGGATGATAAAGCCTGGTCCAGCTTTAGTTTCAGTACAGGTTTTGCTTGTGAACCTCACAGAAGGCCCTCTTAGTTAGGACGATTCTGTCTCAGTTTATGTTTTCACCACTAACTAGTATAATCAGTGGAAACTCCTCAGTTGCTTACTAACTCATGTGGCCACTGTTCGATTTTGGGTGTCCATTCCTACCGTTAGGTTACTTCTGAAATTATTGTTAAAAGGTTTAGATAGCTGTCTTCCATGCATTTCATTTTTAGCATTTTTTTTTTCAGTGCAAAACCTTAGTAAATCTCCTTTCTCAGTGCAAAACCTTAGTAAATCTCCTTTCTCAGTGCAAAACCTTAGTAAATCTCCTTTCTCAGTGCAAAACCTTAGTAAATCTCCTTTCTCAGTGCAAAACCTTAGTAAATCTCCTTTCTCAGTGCAAAACCTTAGTAAATCTCCTTTCTCAGTGCAAAACCTTAGTAAATCTCCTTTCTCAGTGCAAAACCTTAGTAAATCTCCTTTCTCAGTGCAAAACCTGAGTAAATTTTCTCCTTTCTCAGTGCAAAACCTGAGTAAATCTCCTTTCTCAGTGCAAAACCTTAGTAAATCTCCTTTCTCAGTGCAAAACCTTAGTAAATCTCCTTTCTCAGTGCAAAACCTTAGTAAATCTCCTTTCTCAGTGCAAAACCTTAGTAAATCTCCTTTCTCAGTGCAAAACCTTAGTAAATCTCCTTTCTCAGTGCAAAACCTTAGTAAATCTCCTTTCTCAGTGCAAAACCTTAGTAAATCACCTTTCTCAGTGCAAAACCTTAGTAAATCTCCTTTCTCAGTGCAAAACCTGAGTAAATCTCCTTTCTCAGTGCAAAACCTTAGTAAATCTCCTTTCTCAGTGCAAAACCTGAGTAAATCTCCTTTCTCAGTGCAAAACCTTAGTAAATCTCCTTTCTCAGTGCAAAACCTTAGTAAATCTCCTTTCTCGGTGCAAAACCTTAGTAAATCTCCTTTCTCAGTGCAAAACCTTAGTAAATCTCCTTTCTCAGTGCAAAACCTTAGTAAATCTCCTTTCTCAGTGCAAAACCTTAGTAAATCTCCTTTCTCAGTGCAAAACCTGAGTAAATCTCCTTTCTCAGTGCAAAACCTTAGTAAATCTCCTTTCTCAGTGCAAAACCTGAGTAAATCTCCTTTCTCAGTGCAAAACCTGAGTAAATTTTCTCCTTTCTCTTGTTTGACTTTTGTTGCAGTCAATTCTATTTTCCTCCCCTCCCTGCACCAATGTTCTTTCCCTTGCCCATGAGTTTCCAGAGATTTGCAGTCAGAATGCTAATAAGTAAAGGATATAAAAATACCTTACGTTAAGTTCTTACAGACATTGTACAAGGACTCGCCAAATGGTGATAATGTTGCTTTCATTGAACAATCAGACATAGCTATTTCAGAGGTACATGTTTTTTTTAACATTATTCATTAACAAATTTACATAAAACCATGGAAATATCTAACAGCTGGACAACACAAACGACACTCAAAATCAAGATGATACATAACTCTGTCACATTCTGATTACTGCATTAAGAATATTAATATTGCACTATATAATTTCAACAACTGCACATAGAGCCCACCTAGATTCGGTCCGTTTATACAGTGCAATTCTTCTCACCTAAAGCGCCTAGTGGCTTGGTGACCGAATTCGGTGGCCTTTGTGTGGCTACCCTTAGGCAAAGCCTAGTTCGCGGCGTTGTTTCTTTCTGCGTTGCAGAATTAATAATGGTATTATACATGTAGTTTGTGGAGATGGTGATGGCATGGATCATGGCACTAATAACGATACTTTGATAGTCGTGTTGATCATGGGGTAGGCGGGTGTAGTTTCAGAGACGGAACAAATAAACAGCTGCTGTGGAGAATGTTACATGTTCAGCAATGATGAATAAATGTGGAAATTGGTGCAGAAACAACATGGGGACTTGAGGATCTGGGAAATGGTTCTCACTGACAGCTGTTTTCACATCACAACAAAGGATTATCCTACGGGCTTGGTGACACAAGTTAGCCCCGGATGGAGGCTTCGGTAGGTCAGAGGTGATGAAAAGGAGCAAAACAAGCAGGGGGAAGCAGACGAAATAAATATTTGATTCAACTTCAGTTCAACGTCTCGCCACTTTTTTATTTTTTTTGCTTGGTTTTGGTGAACTACTTTGTTTGGTTTGGGGTTTAATTTTGTGGTCTTTCTTAACCATGCAACTGTTAGTCAAAGTTTTCACTTTATGAAGACAGTGTAGACCAGAGACAACAGGAGAAACCAAATAATCAACAACAACAACAAAGAAAACCACACACACACCTGGAGTTGAAGAGTTAAATATAATGATGAGACGCCAAGAAAGTTCTGCAGGGAATAAAGAAGAAAAAATAATATAGTAAGGTGACATAATTTCCTGAGTGATTATCTACAATTTTGTCTCATCCAAGCTGCACGGAGGCTTTATCTTCTCATCAACTCTGAGTTAACGAACACAATAAACGTCTATTGTCTCAGTAAATGTATACTTCTCATACACACGCACATACACACACACACAGGCACACACCAATGACGCACGCAGTAGATAAAACGAAAGCACAACCCCGTGCAGGTGTGTTCACGAGGGTGATTTGTTGTACGTTTGTGGATTGTGCTAGTGACAGGAACTTACACATTGTCATGTCTTTGTCGTCTTTCAAAGCTTTGTTTGTTCAGTGTTTTATGTTGACACGTTGATCTTTTAAAGGATTTTTTTTGTTGTTGTAAATTAGAATAGCCCGAGGTACCCACTAACCACGTTTGTCACTATTAGAGTGGTTAATCATTATATCTGTTTCCAACCTCCCAGAAGGTCGACAAGAGTGGAGACCCTGTGGGTGCTTCACTACAACACCTACAACAACAACGACAAGAAGAACAAGAACAGCAGTGTAAATCAATGAATCTGTAGGTGTAATGGTCTCGGAGCTTACACTTTTGTACGTAGTCACAAAAATATTCTCTGCATTTGCTGAAGACTTTTCAGCTTGCACTAACAAATAACTTTGCAAACATAAAGTTTGTTGAAAGAAAAGTCAGTGTTATCTCGCATGAAAATAGCTAAAAAGTAGAACATGACACAATTTTGTTGTCCTAACTCTACCGGTAAGTTCCGGTGTCAGGGTGAATCTACACAACCATGTATAGCCTGGCCGCTCTCTGTCTGTTGTCTACAAGTCTAGGTAAGATGATGATTTTTTGGTTCTGTACCTGATCACTCTTCAGTGCATTTTTAGCGGGCGGAGCTGACGTAATCGATGTTAATAATAGCAGAATAGTGGTACTTAATAACTGTAATATAATGAAGCGAATTCAGTTATCTCACTCTGGTGCTGCTGAGATTTCATGTGTTGAATTCAGACCAGATGTATCTCGGTAGTCAGATATTTGATCATTCACTTCTTCCATCTGTCCCAGTGCCTGGTTTCACAAGGATCCGTGTGAATGAATACTACAGATGTTGATAGATGAATCACAGGGGGGGAGGGGGGGGGGAACCGCCTGATCTCCTGGTCACTCAGCAATTAATCAATCTAGCATGTTGTTACAATATTCCAGTTGTGTGTGACAGCTGTTTCCAGGGCTGGCATCGCTACAAAGGATTTTGCTATGGGTTTGGTGACACCGCCTTGTCCTGGTCTGAGGCTCAGGTAAGTGGAAGGTGATGGCAGGAATGACAAACACCAATTTAAGCGGGGGTGGGGCTGGGGTGTGTGAGAATGAGCTAGATAATTGTTGCGACCAAGTGGAACATTCTGATGTCGATTTCCAGATCAAGAGGGATTTGTGAAAGTAGGTTTTTATGTTTCTTGGTAAGTGGAGGAAAGGATGTACAGTTCGCTTTGACACGTTAATGCAAGCACATGTTTGTTGGGGTGAACGATTTTGTTACTTTTCGTAATTAATATTTCTAAATATCGATTCCTGCTTTGTGTAGACGACAGTGCTAAGATTTAGTGTTTTCCTATTAGCTGTGTCAGGTACAGGAGTGTTGTATTGTTTGTCTAAACTATAAAAGCGTTAAAAATATCTTTTGCACGTGAATTATTTTCTCTCTAGAAATACTGTGTAGAATGTTGCCTCATGTAAGTTTTGTCAGTGTAGTGTCCAATTTGGCTTTTGGCTTTACAGGTATACTGTCGTTTGTACAATGGAAATTTGGTTGAGATAGAGGATGCAGATGAAAACGCCTTCCTAAAAAATATAACCAGTCAGAAACTTGGTAAGTGCTCACAATATATAGCTTCTGATCATAATAGTAATTTGAAAAGCTGGAGTTGAGTGGTGACAATAACGACATTAATTCAAGTGAGATCAGGAAAAACGTTTGTGTTGCTAATAACATTGTAGTAGTAGTGTTGCTGGTGGTGGCTGATGAAGTTATACATTTCTCTGAATAGCTGTCTGTTGTCGAGCAGGGGATTGTCTGACATAGAGTGGGGAAAAAAATGTTCAGTCTGACGGTGCCGGCAGTGTTGTAGCGAGTGTCTTGTTCTAGCTGCAAGAGCAAAGCTACCACCGACAGGATTCCAACTTGTCCTGGGGATAGATGCAATAATGTAAATTGCAAATTACCACGTGAGTGAAAAGGAATTCACCTCATCATTTTGTCATGCAATGGGAAAATGCGGTTACACGCCCTAATGTTGGGAGAGTTGTGGAAAGTTGAAATGTACAGAAAACATATGACATGACCTGAAAGACAGAACTAGTGAGATAGTCTTTTATACCTGAACATCTGATGTTCGTGTTTTATCGACAAAAGGGCAAAATGTTGTTGGAGTATCGGGAACTCAAATTATTTCCCAGTGAAATATGGCACCAATAATAGGTGTATTGAAAGCTTCAGATTAAAAGATAAAAATGATGATAACATTTCGTTTGTTTGTGGTAGCGACCGACGCCTGGATTGGAGGGACCGATATTTTCTCTGAGGGCAACTGGGAGTGGTCTTACAGTAAAAGTCCTATCCAAAGCTTCACGGACTGGGCACGGGGAGAGCCCAATAATGCCAGAGAGATTGGTTAGTTGTTCATCTCTCTGTCTGTGTGACTTGGCCTGGTTTTTTGTCCCTTTTGATTGCATGTCTGACCTACTTGAACACATGTTTGGTGTTTCACGTGTTAAATAATGGCAGATATTTATAGCGGTTGACGTGTTTTACGATCTTAAGGGCTGTTTCATCAAAGCTGATCATGCATATGATAATGATAACCAGTGACGACGGTGATAAGAATCACGATGATGGTGACAAAAACAAAACATTTTCAAGTTCAATTCTTTATCACATGAGCATTAAAATGTTCTTGAACCATTGCCAAAAATTAAGTTTTGTAGTTCGTCTATAATAGTAACCATGTAAACCTCATTTTCTCTGTCTTAAAAATCCGAGGATTTTTATGGTGATGGATTAAAAAAAAAAAAAGCCGTTAATAAGAATGGTGAATTTTATTTATTTGAAATAGTTTCTGTGTTTTGTGTAGACACTCCCGGTGAAGACTGCCTAATGTTGCATCAATGGGATAATTATCAGTGGAATGACAATTATTGCAGCAAGGAGGCATCTTTCGTTTGTGAAACCCCGTAAGTAACACCTATCTTGGTTTCCGCTTACACACAGGACATACCGCCTTCTTTTGACATGCAAACTGACAGGTCAGGATGACAAGGCCAGAGATTTATAGCGTCCATTGTTGATCAGACCGAAACGTAGCAAAACAATTTGTCTGTCCTTGGATAGAGTTACAGACTTCTTGAATTCGTTCTGTTGTTGATCAGCGGCAATCAGAGACCATGCAAACTCACACGCAATAACACAACCTCTTCATCTCTTTCACCTTCAAGTACTGTCCCGACAAATGCATATTATATCTTGCACTCTGAGATCCGGTGACTGAATTATATGTACATACAATATTGTATTTTGATGGACACTGAATGGGACCTGAGATCTGTTGACCAGAAATTTCTGATTATGGAGAATAATTATGCATTTCGAGGCAATGTTTATTTATTCAGAAAGTTTACGGAGGGTTAACTCACCTGAATATTGGAGAACTGTCAGTGTCAAGGCTGTGTAGATCAGCATTCAATATATTTTACTTTAATTACATCGGTACCGGGCACGTGTAAGGGGCACGTAGTATCACACGTCATTGTAACTCATTGCTGAACAACGACCAGTACCACACCTCAGTATTTTCTCTATTTGGCTTTGTACATGAAATTAAACTACGCCCTCCTGAGAACAAAGTAGAATATAATTTATCGTCGGAACTTTATTTATTTATGTAAATGTTATGAGAAGTTTGACCATCGTCTGTTTAAACAATAATGCAATGAATATTTGATGCTGAAATTAAAACTATGATTGATCTGTAATTCTATTTATTATTTTTTTTCCACAGAGAGACGAGCGCCATCGTGGGCTGAAAAACTGATAACTAAATTGATTTTTGTCGAGTAAGTTGCAGATTTTTTTCTTAAATTCCATTCCTGACATCTGCCTGTTCTTTTAGCGTTCTTTGGTCAGTATTATGCTCAATAAAATGTTTGCTGTACAAACACACTAAACTGTCGCTAAATCATGAGTGTCTCGTCAAGTTTTTTGGTAGCCAATCAAGCGGGGACTGGGAGGGGTAGGAGCGGAGGGGGAAGCGAAGCCTGCAATATCCTCCCCTTTGTTGGACCATGAGTATTGCCTCAATCAACCATGGGTGTCACAGGTGACGCTTACAAGGAGTGTCTTAAACAAATAGGCTATCAGTTCCGGTAACGTAGGATTCACGTGCCATTGTTACACTGTCACGTTTTGTTATTGTTTACTATGTTATTGTTGTAACACTGAACTATTTTATACGGACAATGAATGAATCCAGTCATTAACGCTTAAGTAAGCAGATTTGGGGAAAATGACATGATGACTTTAATGGTGGTGTCGATGATGATGGGATGATGAAGACGATGATGCTGATGATGATGAGGATGAAGATGATGTTGGGATGATGACAATGATGATGATGTTGGGATGATGACAATGATGATGATATTGGGATGATGACAATGATGATGATGCAGAAAGAGGAGAAATTAAAAGAAACAATCGAACAGACGACAAACAAAATAAGAATTCATGTTTGTTGAAGCGATTATGAGAGAACGTGTCCTGGTATTTACAGGATTAATGTTAAGTGTTTAAGTCAAGGCTTGGTTGAGGACAACAAGGCCCAAGTGACCTTATGTCTCAAAAATAGACTTTGTCTAGGTTAGCATAGTCTTTAGTGTTATTTGTTGTCGGATAAATAATAATAATATATTTAATGGAGATAGTGTTGGCGATGGATCACAATAATAACGATACTTTGATGGTTGTGCGATTGCAAGGACGGCGTGAGTAGATGTGTTTTGGAGACGGGGCAAATCAACAACTGCTGTGGTGAATGCTGGAGTTACTATATTTATTCAACAGTGATGACGAATGGTAGAAACTGGTGTAGGACTGGTGGATGTAACAAATGGTTGCTTTCACAATAAATCTTGTTGTATGCGGACATGGCTGGGTATTTGGGCCTGAGATCTTTTGTTAGGGCAGTTACACCTATCTTTTGTTCTTCCATTTTTCTAGTTTTCATCGTTTTTTGCCTTTCTTCTGCCAAGTCTTCCGCTTTCTCCTCGTCTTTTCCTCCTGTTTCGTTTTCTCTTTCTTCTTTGTTTCCTTCTGTTTTTCTTCTTTGTCTTCCTGGTCGTGTATTTGTGTCATGTGATTTATTTGCTGAAGTGTGTGCTGTGTTTCATTACATTAGTTTATGGTTCGTAACTATCGTCTATACAAATAAAATATGGAACTGAATGATTATTTCATTACTGTCTCTAAGTGTAATCATTGGGGTAAAAATCGCCGTAGATAGATGACGAGGAACAAACTAAAAGGGAGATAACGTTGATTTCTTGGTCTTGCTTCGTTTTACCCGATTACGCCCATGCTGTCCCTGCAGCCTGGCACGTACATAACTTTCCGACATTTACCGTAGACAACCTATTAAATCTTCACTCACTGGGCGTACTGTGAATGTAATGACAGTTCTGTAACACCTATACGGCTGACTGTTATCTAGCCTCTGTCATTATTGGTCGCGGAATCGACAAGGTACCGATACCGGTATATCCAATCTGTAAACCGATTTTCTTCTTCTTGTTCTTATTATTATTACTTTTTTTTTTTACTGCTGTTACGTGATTATTCAGATCGTATTCATACTTTCAATTGGAAAATTCATCATAATAGTTTACAGCCTAATAAGGCAATTTCAAGAGCCTCAATGACGATAAAGAGAAGTTGTGAAGCAGGAAAGGAGAGGTCGGTGGTCATCAGTGATATTGAGTGGCCAGAATTTGCAGACTGTACGGTAGGCTTAGTTGGTGATGGTGTTTGAGATCAAGAAGGCCAGTGAAGAATGCACAGAGGTGCACGCCTGTGTTTGTGTGCGTGTATTTGAGAGAGAGAGAGAGAAAGAGAGAGAGAGAGAGAAAGAGAGAGAGAAAGAGAGAGAGAGAGAGCAAGGGAAGGGAGAGAGAGGAGGGACAGAGGAGCGGTAGAGCGAGGCAGAGAGAGAGGAGGGAGAGAGAAAAGAGGGAGAGAGAGAGGAAGAGAGAGAGAGGAAGAGAAAAAGAGGGAGAGAGAGAGGAAGAGAGAGAGAGGAAGAGAAAAAGAGGGAGAGAGAGAGGAAGAGAAAAAGAGGGGGTGATCAGAAGGAGAAGGAAGAAGAAGAAGATGAGGAGACGTAAACAGAGGCGTTCTGACAGGGGCGGATCTCTGAGTGAGTCACGGAGCCACCATTGTCAGAAAATCTTTTGCTGTAGTAACGAAATGCAAGTAATATTGTATTCACCTTTTATTGCATTCAAAGGCTATCCAGGGCGAGGAAGCATTACGACTGAAAGGTTGGTTGGGGGGGGGGGTGTTATAATTACAGTAAAAGGACACCGATAGATTTCTCTTACACGGGTGATACATTTGAGCACCAGTAGTTATTTAACCTGCTTTTATAAACCCGTGAAATTTCATTCAAGGCCTACAGAAGTTCTAATCCTCCGGGAATAGAAGATGCTGAACTTTTAAATGGCTGCTATAGGTGTATAAGTTATTTTGGTTGTTAGAGCTGCAGCTGATATCATTATCTTGATCGTTGTTGTATATGAGCAAAAGAAAAAATGTTTACTGTAAGTCTCTCCTTGTACACCACGGCCTTCCTTCACTGCTGAATTGCTCACTTTGATATATGGACGACAACCTGTAAATTTAAACACAGAAACGAAAAGATCAATTACTTTTTCCAAAAGTATTAGGGCGTAATGTCTTCACTGCCCTCAGAGACAATGTTCACAGTCATACTATTTGTTTAAATGTAATACATGACAACAGATTAATTAGACAGAAAGACGTTTCAGATTAGAAATAAAGTTACCATTTCTAGATAATTATGTTCATGCATAAATTACCATGATTCACTTCATACTAGATCACGTGCCTCTAAAGTATCAGGTAACCTGAGATTTGTCCATTTTTCTTGACAGCATGTAGAAGTATAGTTCCCCCAGCCAGCAAAAGAATCTAGGCCCAAGGGTCTAGAATCTACATTCTAGGGTAAGCATTGCACATGGAAAGATAAAGCACGGCTTTACTGACCAGCTGAGGTCAGGCTGGTGCGATGACCAGCTAGGCATATCGACTACTCATGACGTGTAAGTCGCTCTCTGATATATAATTACAACGGATGAACAGATGGTTTCAATATGAAATCGCGAGGTCACTGTGTAGTTGCCCAGGTTTTTGGTAGCCCGACAAGGTGCGTGGTGACTACAGCTGTCCAAAGACCATCCGTTTGAAAGCCAAGACAGGAGTTTGATCATAACTCGCCATGGTTAACTGCAGTTGTCTTGCTCTTTTGACCCTGATGGTCATTGCGAAACTGGACGGAGGTAAAATCACATCTCATGACCTGAACTTACTTCTAGGATCCTTTCAAGATATTTTCATCAGCCTTGTCTTTTTATTCGTCCATCTACCGAGTCCATTCACTTCATTCATCATTTTTGTTTTTTAATCTACACACATTTGTAAAGTAAATTCATCCATCCATAAAACCATCCTCCTCCCTTTATATATCCATCCGCCCATCCATTCATCCATCTATCCATCCATCTATCCATTCAGTCATCCATCCATCCATCCATCTATCCGCCCACGTATTCATCCATTCATCCATCCATCCAACCGCTCGCCCATCCATATCTACTTTACTACATTCCCAGTGATGCCAAGTGTCTGTCAGCAAATCAACTTTTTTTGATCATTTAAAAACAAGCTGTCATGATACTGACGTCTGTTGATTAGATTGTTATGTTCCACTCCGCAGTGTCCTCCCAGGGGAGCTGTCAGAGTGGCTGGCAACAATTTGCAGGAGCCTGCTACTGGATTGGTCATAAAAAAGTGTCCTGGCCTGAAGCAGAGGTATGAAGTATTGGCACTGAATGGCGACTGCTTCATGCGACTTAAGATACATTTTTCTTATAGTTATAGGCCCATTGCGCATATCCGCCATTTTTGAGGTAAGGACAGACGCATCACCATGGCGATTGTGGTATTGATTTCGATTCGTTAGCTGATTTGCACTGCGAGCTAAAAGTAGTTCACAATAGTAAACAGTGACACATGTGTACACGCACATGCGAGACGTTCGGTCAATTCTTTCACTTCCTTTTCCTTGTTTACACGGATGGTAGGGAATCTCACCAATTTGGATTCATTCTTTCCACCCCTGTCACAACAGTCAACTACAACGTAACCAGCAGCAATTTAACCGCTTAGACCTATCTCGAAGTTACACTCATCAGTTGATCCACTGGCCATCTTGGGTGTCCGAAGAACAAAACAAAAACACTCTGTGAAGTCATTCGCAGTGGGCCTATTCAAATGCTCACATGCCTTCAGCTAGGTAGGAGTGGAGAGAGGGGATAATCAAGTACGTTTTATTTTTCATTTAGATCATTTTTTGAAAAATGTATCTTCTTTCTGTATGTTTGAATTCGCCATTACAAGGCCTTTGATAACCTTGAACTTGAAAACTAGGTATGCCAAAACCTGTTTCATCCACACTGATATCCTGCTAGCTCTGAGTTGGTAGTGGAAAAGGCTTCCGAGATTTTTTGATAGATGACAGAAAGTAATCTTAAATGTCCTAACTTCAATTTTAACGTGGGCTCACACCTGTCTGATTATGGAGCGAAGCTTTACGATTATTAAGTTGGACAAATGTTGCAGCAGGATACAGTCTGGATAGATGAAAACACTCCTAATTTAATTGTCTGAGTGTTATGGTATGTTTAACTAATTGAAGTTTTAATTTCTCAAAAATTCGCTGCATTGACGCGTTGATAAATTTCAGTGACGTTGTAAACTGCTCGGGTCATGACGTTTTTATCAGTTGTATGTCATGTGACGTCAGCTATCGGTCTTTTTCGGTCCCTCAACATTTCCATGCCATGAGCATGATGATGATTATGTTCAGCTAACACTAACAATATATATGACAATTATTAATAAAACCATCATCAGCAACAACAACAACGAAATGCACATACTTAATGTAATTTGCCAATGCAACTGACGTCTTCCTAAGCAACGTATATTCGGGCATACAAAATATTTTCACAAACAACTAAAATCCACAAATTAGCTCAGATTAAATCATTGCCATATTTGTTGCTGCGGTTGTTATTGTGGCTGCATTCTTGACAAACTTTATAGTTGATAAAGTTAACAGTGCCATGGTTTATATTTGCTTTCTTTGATGTCTTCATGGTGATTGAAATGTTTTAGTTTCTATTGTAATGTTCTTATTTCCTGGGTAATATATCTTATTTGTTCAAGCATAATAGAGATCGGAGATAGAGAGAGAACTACAGCCTCATAGGAAGACTAAGGAAACCCCAGCTGGCACTCGACCACGAGTGTCCTGTATTATAGATCTATTGCCATAGTATGATTGGAATAATATAGCACATTGTTGATGAATTGAATAGTGATTGTGCATAAAATATAGTCTTTTGGCAACTGCTTAATTTACCTACAAGCCGAAGAGTGCTTCTGTAGGCTTTGAACATACTGGGCTCTCCTAACATTCAAGCCCATATGATTTATGGAGAGTTTGCCTGGCGACTGGCTGTCACGAGTGGAGTGAGCGATAGTTAATAATTACGGGGGGGGGGGGGGGGGGGAGGAGAGTAAAATTAACGCACGTAGACAAGTAGGGAAAAGCGTGCCTGTTATGAGTGGTGGGGGGTCTGAATGAGGCGAAAGCGCTGTATTACTATCACTGCAAGTTAGAAGGTCCTACTGAACGGACGCAAGAGAAAGCCCAGCGGGCGAACATAAGGGGAGCAGTCGGAAGACGGATGAGAGTGTTTTTTCCAGTGATGACTGGTAGGTAGAACGTTGATTGATAATTATGATTGATGTATTATATTCGTCTATTACCATGATGTAAATAAGTATATGTGAGGAATGTGGAAGTCCTTGATATTGGATATAGCAATGTGCGCCATGAGCGATAGATGAAAGTTGAGTTCATGGATTTGTAGCGCGAGTGAGTAGTGTGTACTCCGATGGAGGTGTGTTACCGTAAGATGTTTGGTGAGTGAAATGTGAACTATTGTGTGTACGCTTCATGGGTTGTAAGGAGAGGTGGAGTGAATAGAAATGATAGGGTATTATACCAATGTAATGTTATTCTTGTAGGTGTCGGGGACGGGCCAAAGAGCCACCTCGGTGAGCACAGGGGATAGGCCAGCATAGGGCCGGAGGCCACACATAGGCCAAGAGTGAGGCTGTCGGTGCAGGACAGTAGAGGCACATAAAGTCGTGGCAGTCAGGCCACGGACAGGGACGTAGATATGAGCGTGAATGTGATAATGTACTATTGCCATGTTGATGGGATATTGAAATGATAATGTGCTATTGCCCTGCTGAGGTGCTAGTGGAATGCTAAGGTGTATGACAATAGGAAGGTGATATTGAGAGACTGCGGTGCCAGTGAATTATTAATGTGCTATTAAGACCCTGAGGGGAGAGGCTGAGGCCGAAGTGCCTTTAGGAAGTAACTACCGGGTTGTGGATCCGAGGAAGAGTGCATGTGAGAATAAGGCCGTTGGACGGCAGTTAATTTCAATAATATAATGTATGTAATTGCGCTATTATCTGTATAATTATGTTTAATAAATGTGTGAGTCTGATGGGTTGTTCTGTTAAGTGTTAAACTTGTTCGTTCGTGATTGTTGTCCTGTCATAACTTATTACATCTCCCAGTCTGGGATTTGTGACATTGGGGGCTCGTCCGTTGTGACTTGTCCATTTTCGTAATATTTAGTTGTAGTTAGTTAGTAGGTATTTTTCAGTGGGCATTTGTTACTTTAGTTTTTGTCCACGTAATACGTATCTTGTGGTAGGAATTTGTGCTGTCTTTGTTCGTGCGATGAATGGAAATTTCATGATGGTATGATTTATGTATATTTATGAATATGTATTGATGCATGTACTGTTATGAATATGTACTAATGTGTATTTGAACTTTCCAGAGTGTGTGTGCCAGCCTGAGGAGTCAAGCGGCCAGAGCTCCGATTAAGGGGAGGAGTTAAACTCAAAATTCGAAGTTAAGTGAAACTGAAATTTTGTACCCTGGATTGGGGGCTGTTCCTTTAATCTGTCTTTTTCTCTGTTTTTGCTGTTTTCGTTTGCGGTGTTGAACCTAGTTTATCCTTTAAAAAAAAGGTGTGATAAACTTGGAACTTCGTTCATCGCGGTGAACATTCTGTAGGGCTTTGTTAGTGTTTAGTTGTAGCGTCGATATCTTCTCTGTTCTGCAGGAAGACGTATTCTCTTGTCCCTCTTTCTACCTATCTGTAGATACGTTCTTTTTTTCAGACTCTGTTCTTGTTCGTACCTTATAGTGTAATCGGCGTAGTTAGGTTGCATTTTTTTTGTCCGATTATAGTTTTTTTTTGTAGAAGCTTTGTCCTAGTCTGGTTCGTTGTCCTTGACGTACTTGTGGTCCTTCTTCTGAAGTTCTTCATTCTTGTCGTTTCTATTCTTTTTTATTATTAATAGTGCTATACATTTAATGAATATAGAATTAGTTAGGAAGTAGGTAAATTTCTGAATTGTATTTGAGACAATTGGGTATTGTTATATCTGGTGTGATCTCAGGTCTCTGTCCGTGTCGTTAGTGATCATACCGACAGGTTAGCCGTTTTCATAATATATACCGTAACCATAAATCTGTGAAATGGCGGAACTCCAACAACTAATGAAGTTGGGTAAGGAACTTGGCCTGGAGGGAGAGGAGCTGCGCGGCTGGATTAAAGAGCAGCAGGCAGAATTGCGCGATGAGCGTGCTAAGGATAGAGAGCAGGAAAAAGAGGCTCAGGAAAAGGAAAGAGAGGCTAAGGCTCAGGAGCAGGAGAGACAGGCTAAGGAAAAGGAGCAGGAGATAAGGTTAAAGGAGATAGAGGCGCAAGTAAAGATTGCGGAGTTAGAACTCAAGAAGAATACGCCAACGGAAACAGTTGAGCGGCAGGTACACAATAAAGGTGGCGTTAGGATTAAGCTCCCTACGTTCGACGACCGGAAGGACGACATAGACGCCTTCCTTTACAGGTTCGAACTGAACGCACAATTGCAATGGGGGGAAAATAAGGAATTATGGTCCACGTACCTGGCGTCTCTATTGCAGGGGCGAGCGTTAACCTACTTTAAAGAGCTACAGCGCGAAGACGTGCAAGATTACGATAAGCTGAAGGCTTTGCTGCTTCGCCGATTTGCGCGTACCGAAGAACATTTCCGGGAGCAGTTTAGGCGAGCACGTGCGGATACCAGGGAGGACTTCGCTGCCTTCGTCGCGAGATTAACAGAATATTTCGCGAACTGGGTAGACTTGGCGCATGTTGGCGCGGATTTTACTAAATTAAAAGACCTAATAATCCGTGACCAGCTGTACGCGTCGTGCCATAAAGATCTGGTGGCTTTCCTGAAAGAAAACGAACCCGCGACGGTGCAGGAGGCGTCTAAGTTGGCGGAAGCATACCGTACGGCACATCCGTCCAAACCAGTGGCGAGGGCGTACGTCCAAGATGCTGGGTACGTCGCCGTTGTCGAAGGGTCGCCGACAGGACCTAAAGACAGGTCGCGTCAGCGTGGTGCCTATAGTGGGCAAGCCCAGGGGCAGCGTAGGGGCTATCACCAATCACCTGCATATGGATCCGGTAAGTTTGACCGAGCAGTAGGGCTAGGTCGCGGTAATGGCCGGGGGCGATTTGTGACCTTTGCCGATTACCGACGGCATAGGGACTTTAGTTCCGGTCGCGATGGGTCACGGGGACCCAGGCCTATGGCAGCACAGGGAGCGGAGTGTTGGACTTGCGGACGCGTGGGTCACTTTTCACGCGAGTGTAGGGCCGCGAAGTGTTGGAACTGCGGAAGAGCAGATCACATCAGCGTGAATTGCCCTGCAGGTAGGATAGCGGCGAACGTGGACAGTAGCTCCAGTCCATGTTCCCCTAATAAATTTCATCATACGGCTGCGTGTGTTGCATCGGACAACGGAGGCGGACAGTATTCTAAGTGTCCCAGTTGTGAGAAGTTATTATCTTCCGGTGTTTTACCTTGTGGGAGAAAGATCCCCGTTATAAATTCATGTCATACAGGAGGTGGTCTTAGGGTTTATCCGGGGTTTGTTGGGGACGAACCGGTCTCGGTTTTACGAGATACAGGATCTACCGTTGTGGGAGTGCATAGGGACTGCATTCGGGATTCACAGCTTACATGTGAGACTGTCCCGTGCATCCAATTTTCAGGGGCCATTGAGAAATTACCATGGCAAGAATAGTGATAGATACACCTTTCCTTAGCGGGGAAGTCGAAGCAGTCGTTGGTTGTTTTCCAGGCGCCCAGCTCATCATTGGCAATGTATCACGGGTAGTTTCCCCTTCCGAGGAGAATGTGCAGGCATGGTCGCAATCAAAAGGTATTGACTTTTGTGCCGCGGTCGAAACACGTCGACAGGTAGCTGATAAGGATAAGATTAGACCTTTGGCGACGCCAGCGGTCAACCTAGATATCACGCCAGAGCGCTTGGCGAGATTACAAAGGGAGGATCCATCATTAAACCCATGTTTTGGGGAAGCGCGAACCGAGACAACGAGGAAATATAAAAACGGCTCGTCTTCCTTTGTTGTTCAGGCGGGCATTCTGTTCCGTAAGTATGTAACGGTGGCCTCCATTTTAAAGCAGGTCGTTGTGCCAGCGTTGCTGATCGCAACAGTATTGCATTTGGCACATGATGTCCCATTAGCGGGTCATATGGGGATAGCTAGAACCAAAGAAAGGGTTCTTAAAAATTTTTACTGGCCATCGATCCACAGAGATGTACAAGTGTATTGTAAGACATGCAGTGCGTGCCAAAAGACGACGCATAAGGGTCGTACATCCCAGGCTCCTCTTCAAAAGATCCCCACGGTCTCGGAACCGTTTAAAAAGGTTTCGATAGACCTTGTTGGCCCCATTCACCCAGCGACCGATAGGGGGAATCGATTTTTCTTAACGGTCATATGTAATGCTACGAGATGGCCAGAGGCGGTTCCTCTGCGGACCATAACGTCTGAGGCAGTCGCGGAAGCGTTGTTTGCAATTTTCGCTAGGGTAGGAATACCAGAACAAATTTTGTCTGATAGGGGCGCGCAATTTACTTCGGAGGTGATGAAGGAATTGTTTCGCTTATTCAGCATACAACCCATCACTACCACCCCTTATCATCCGCAGGCTAATGGCATGTGCGAGAGATTGAACTCGACGTTAAAGTCGATGCTGCGTAAGGTAGCTGCTGATCGCCCTAAAGATTGGGATAGATATATCCCTGCAGTATTATTCGCGTACAGAGAGGTACGGCAGGAGTCAACGGGATTCTCGCCATTTGAAATGATGTATGGTCGTAGTCCTAGGGGCCCAACTGATGTTCTACAGGACATGATGACGTGGCCATCATCGGGAGACGATGAGCAGATTTCGGTGTTTCAGTACCTTGTTGATTTAAGAGAAAGATTATCTTCAGCGCGCACTATAGCAGAAGAAACTTCTAGTATCGCTTCGAAAAGAGCAAAAGACTATAAAGATAGAGGTTCCAAATTGAGAATTTTTAAGCCAGGAGACAAGGTCCTATTGTTGTTACCTACGGACCATAATAAGTTATTGATGACATGGAAAGGTCCTTATGTTATTGAGCGAGTTGTTTCAAAGGTAGATTACGCTATCCACATTGATGGAACGAGTAAGGTTTTCCATGTTAATATGCTACAGAGATTTTATGAGAGACCACAGTATCTGTGTGCACAGACAAAACCAGAGGAGACTGTCTTCTCTATTGCTTGTACGGGGGTCGTAGACCAGTTGGACAGTGACATAACCGACACCGAGGCGCAGGAAGAGTTACAAATTCAATTGCCGGAGTTAACTCCGACACAAGGTTACAGGGACGTAAAAATTAACCCTGACCTTACGAGTTCAAGGAGTAGGGAACTTGAGACCCTGTTAGCGTCATTCCCGGATGTTATTACGGATTTGCCGGGTCGCACTACCGTGATCCAGCACCAAATAAAGTTGACTTCGGATAACCAGTATTTCTTAGACCTTATCCGCTGCCTTTTTCTTCGAGAGATAGAGTTATAAAGGAAGTTGAGTCAATGTTGAAGTTAGATGTGATAGAACCATCAACATCGCCGTATTCATCACCCATCGTCCTCGTGAAAAAACTTGATGGATCCGTGCGGTTCTGTATTGATTTTCGAAGATTGAACACTATTACGGTAGGCGATAGGGAGCCTATTCCGTTTCAGGAGGAATTAATAGCTTCATTGGCCGGGTCCACGTGGTTTTCCAAGATAGATTTAACGAAAGGTTATTGGGAAATCCCTCTTACTGAGGAGTCTAAACAATACACGGCGTTCCAAACGCCCATTGGATTATTCCAATTTAAGGTCATGCCATTTGGGTTGGTAAACGCGCCAGCGACGTTTGCACGATTAATGAGACTAGTGTTGAAGGACATACCTAATGTCGTGTCATTCTTTGACGATATAGCATGTCATACGTCGACATGGTCTGATCATATTCAGACACTAACAGTAATTTTTAAACGATTACGTCATTTTGGGTTAACTGCTAAACCCGCAAAGATGGATTTGGCATGTCCAGAGATAGTATTCTTAGGACATATCGTGGGTAGAGGTGTTCAGAGACCTGAAGTAACAAAAATTGACAAATTAGTAGGGTTGCAAATCCCAAAAACAAAGAAACAAGTCAGAAGCTTAGTGGGAATTTTAAATTATTACAGAAAGTTCATTCCAAATTTTCCTCCTTGTCATCTTCTCTTACTGACCTTACTAAGAAGGGACAACCCGATAAGGTCCAGTGGACGTCTGAGTGTCAGACAGCATTTGATAATTTGGTGACAGCATTATCATCGTCACCCATTCTGATATTACCCGATTTTCGATCTAATTTTATCCTCAGAACGGATGCGTCGGACTCTGGTGTCGGCGCTTGTCTTCTACAGGAGAAGAACGAATGTCTCCATCCTGTATGTTATGTCAGTAGGAAGTTATTGCAGAGAGAAAGAAAGTATTCTGTGATAGAGCGTGAGTGTCTTGCCATTGTGTGGTCCGTCCAGAAATTAGGACGTTATCTCATGGGACGAGAATTTTGTATCCAGACAGACCACAAGCCACTGACATTTTTGTCGAAGAATCGTTCGTCCAGCCCACGCTTGTCTAGATGGGCATTGGCTTTGCAGCCGTATACCTTCGTTATTCAACCAATTCCAGGAACCAGCAATCATATCGCCGACTACCTGTAGTCGAGCCTAGGGGAAGAGTTCAGGAGCTTATACATCGGAGGACAGGAACATTGACAGGATCTGTGTGAATGAGTCGACTTTAAAATATTGACATTATAAATATGATATGAAGAATGGTTGATAGGTTGATTGGTTTTTGATTCTGTATGAGGTAGTGTGTTTAGTTAGCTATTGATGATGTGATACATATATGCATAGTGCAGGGCATATTGATCCCCATATTTTCCCCTGATTCCGGTATTTTATGTGCTAGGGGCATTGGTAGGTCATTTTTATGTAGGTATTGCTCACGCTCACTCGTTGACAGTCATCTTGATGCGATTTGAAATTAATTGCATTAATTTTATTGGGGTGAGGGATGATGTCACGAGTGGAGTGAGCGATAGTTAATAATTACGGGGGGGGGGGGGGGAGGAGGAGAGTAAAATTAACGCACGTAGACAAGTAGGGAAAAGCGTGCCTGTTATGAGTGGTGGGGGGTCTGAATGAGGCGAAAGCGCTGTATTACTATCACTGCAAGTTAGAAGGTCCTACTGAACGGACGCAAGAGAAAGCCCAGCGGGCGAACATAAGGGGAGCAGTCGGAAGACGGATGAGAGTGTTTTTTCCAGTGATGACTGGTAGGTAGAACGTTGATTGATAATTATGATTGATGTATTATATTCGTCTATTACCATGATGTAAATAAGTATATGTGAGGAATGTGGAAGTCCTTGATATTGGATATAGCAATGTGCGCCATGAGCGATAGATGAAAGTTGAGTTCATGGATTTGTAGCGCGAGTGAGTAGTGTGTACTCCGATGGAGGTGTGTTACCGTAAGATGTTTGGTGAGTGAAATGTGAACTATTGTGTGTACGCTTCATGGGTTGTAAGGAGAGGTGGAGTGAATAGAAATGGTAGGGTATTATACCAATGTAATGTTATTCTTGTAGGTGTCGGGGACGGGCCAAAGAGCCACCTCGGTGAGCACAGGGGATAGGCCAGCATAGGGCCGGAGGCCACACATAGGCCAAGAGTGAGGCTGTCGGTGCAGGACAGTAGAGGCACATAAAGTCGTGGCAGTCAGGCCACGGACAGGGACGTAGATATGAGCGTGAATGTGATAATGTACTATTGCCATGTTGATGGGCTATTGAAATGATAATGTGCTATTGCCCTGCTGAGGTGCTAGTGGAATGCTAAGGTGTATGACAATAGGAAGGTGATATTGAGAGACTGCGGTGCCAGTGAATTATTAATGTGCTATTAAGACCCTGAGGGGAGAGGCTGAGGCCGAAGTGCCTTTAGGAAGTAACCACCGGGTTGTGGATCCGAGGAAGAGTGCATGTGAGAATAAGGCCGTTGTACGGCAGTTAATTTCAATAATATAATGTATGTAATTGCGCTATTATCTGTATAATTATGTTTAATAAATGTGTGAGTCTGATGGGTTGTTCTGTTAAGTGTTAAACTTGTTCGTTCGTGATTGTTGTCCTGTCATAACTTATTACATCTCCCAGTCTGGGATTTGTGACACTGGCCAGTGGCGACTCAACTGTCACTTTAAATTGATATCTAGTTTCGTATAATATACCTATTTGCTATTGATTGCAGTACCTCCATAGTTACATGAATATCATTGGTTAAGTTATTAATTAGAGTTTTTTTGGTTTGAATATATACCCCTATTGTCTTTTGTTTTGTTATTAATATTTATGTAAACTATGGCCTGACCGGCCTGACATATATACGCTCTAGTTATTTAATACTTTTCTTGTGTGGTTGTGTCCGAGTGTGAGTTAGCTGCCTCTCGTGCAGTCGTAACATCCCCAAGACCCTAACTCTGCTCGTGACAATGTTCATTTTGATGAGAACATGTCAAGACTGAAAGTATTCAGACTCTCCCAGAAATGATGAATTTTTTATCCAGCCCCAAAAATTTCAACTCCTGGTAAAACATGTCTGGCTTTCCCGGTGGTGTCCGCTGTCTGTTGGATTCTCCTGTACACACCTGGCCCTCCAAACCTCAGTGATTGCAAGATGAAAACACATTTAAATCATCTCCTTGCTTTATGAGGGTAAACAAGATCATATTCTAAGGAAATTTCGAGTTGTTAAAATATTTTTTGTTCTCATAGTAAAGGGGGCGTCTCCATGGCAGGCAAACTGCGGGCTTGTAGTGAATGTCCTCTGTTTCCCCGCGCCCCCATGGGCGCTTTCACCATTTTTGAGCAGTTCAAAGTTTCCAAGAACACACAAGAATTGTTCAACAGACTTCAGTGATCTGATCTTTATCATGATTTCTTCTATCTCTGTCCATGCAATGACCAACCTCCTATAACGCGACTATGGTCTGGGTTGGCGGGACTGACATCTATACAGAGGGACAATGGGAATGGGTGCTCAGTTCACAGACCGGGCACCCAATGAACCGAACAACGCTGATCTCGGTGTCGCGATGTGGGTTACATGGGGATATTTCGACTGACACTCTTTCGAGGTCCGCTCCCACAATCGACGAACACACAAAAATAAATACTTGCACTCTAAAAACTAAATAAATCAATTGCTTTCAATTTTAGCAGAACTGTAGGGCAGTTTAATTACAGGAATTAATGTAACAAATATAATTATAAATATAAATATCAATTCAAAGGCAACTGAATCTAACTAATGGAACTACAGCTTTTATAAAGACTAACGTATTCAATCTAACTACTTGCAGGTCATATGAGTTATATGGCAAAAAGAATCCGCGCACGTGGCGACGGATATAACAGTTTAAATTCTATTAATTCAATGAGACATGTTATGATATGGACATTTCCTCTAGACACGCCATGGAGAATGCTTGTACAACCATGCGTTGTCTGGCGGTAGCTCTGAAACTGTCTTCAAAAGTAAGTAGAACGGTTCACTTTCATCATTACAAATTAGTATGGACTCTCACCATGCGGCCCTCACTAGGAGTGAGAGCGCTGGATGTAAACGCTGTGGGTTTATATCAAACCAAGTAGCTTAGGCTCTGGAGCTTTAAATCAGGCTCCTCACAATGGACTGCTCAACTGCGTCTCTATGTCCCTCATCTGGCTGAGGACTATCGCCGACCACCTCGTAAATGGATTGTCTACATGTGGCCCAGAACTAAGTTCTGTATGGCCTTAAATACTGGTCTGCATCTGCAGCTTACCGTCTAATTCCTGGATTGTGATTGGTGCAACCACTTCTAGCTCAGCTGCCGAACTGAGTTATTTTAAGTAACAGCCCTACGCAACGACCTTGGGTCGACATCAAAGGTCGAATTACTTCAATACAATATAATGTAATTTTATAGCAATAAATTCTTAACATGTTCAAAACCCCGAGCTTTTACTCTGGATCACGGTATTTTCTGTACGTCAACAGACGTCTCAATAACATTTAATTCCTACTCACCCCTTCCCTCTTTACTAAACCTAGTTCAAAACACGAGATATAACAAGTGCTCAGTCATGCACACCTACGCTGTCCGTCTATCCTTCCCCACATCTTCTGTCTATCTATTATAAAAAAAACTGTTCAAAACAACTTGTTTACGAGACCAAGTTATGCTGGCTCGCACAATAATTACGTTTGTAAAAATTACTCACTGCTCTCTCACAAAAATTTAGTCAGTGGAAACATTTATGAATTAAATCTGTTCTTGACACTCGGTACATAGCTTTTTCTGTCTGTCTGTCTGTCCAGCTCTAGGTGCCTGATAAGTTTTCGACCGTCTAGCTTGTCCAGATTTCTGCTTTATCATGCGTGTCCTGATCATTAATAACCTAATTTAATGTCCATTCAGACTCAAAAAACAAACTGTACGATAAGGAAGAGTAAAGATCAGCTGGGATCTTGTCCTCTGTGCGAAGAACGCTAACATAGAACTGATGTTAGAGTCAGACACTTGGAAAATGCCCACGTTTTCAGAGTCCCAGTCATCACGATCAACACTTTTTGTTCAGTGAACCATTCAATTTATACACCATTTTATTTCTTGGGACAGCTTACAAAAATCATTGTTCTAAAATAATGTTAAAATATGCATATGTATTTTGTATATTATTATTATTATTATGTAACTAAGTTGGCCATGACTTTGTTATTCCTGAGATGAATTTTAATGTTTTTCTCCTGTATGACTGCTAATAGCGCAGTTTCATTGTGGCAGTATTTCAGTATCATTTCAAACAGTCCAGCTTGTATCACAAGAGGGAACTCGAGTATGCTAACGAACTCACTTTTTTTTCTCTCAAGTACTAGTCATTAAATACAACAGTAGACTACGTCGCTTCATGTCTGCTCATTTGCAAGAGAAATCCCCCCCCCCCCACACACACACAAAACGACACACACTTTCGAGGCTACAGGATGAGAGCAGATTTATAAGGAACTTGTTGTGTCTTTATGAATAATTTAATTTTGTCCTTTCCTAAAGGAGGGATGGGGTGGAAAATGGGAGGGGGAACTTTCCTGATTTAAAAAAAGAAGAGAAAAAAAGAAAGAAAAAGAAACTCAACAACACATTAAATGTTCTGAAGATGCTCAACTGGAAGACATTTGGGCAGCAAAGATTCAATCTTGTCTCTCCTTTATCTGCATGTTCTTTATCCGATGTTTGTTTGTTGTTTTTTTTACCCCCCCCCCCCCCGTGCCGACGGCTCGTAGGTGAGGACTGTCTCTGTCTGCTAAAAGGTTCCAACTGGCAATGGAACGATGAGGAATGTCACCACTCAGAGGGTTACTACGTTTGTGAATCGCCGTATGTCATATAAATTATTTTTAATTTCATAGGGTTGGAGAGAACATGATTGTGTTTACGGGAGTGGTAGCGAATGGGTTGTCTGACTTTTTCCGAATGTGCCTATTTTTTACTCAGATGGATATATAGATAGATAGATAGATAGATAGATAGATAGATAGATAGATAGATAGATAGATAGATATATAGATAGATAGATAGATAGATAGATAGATAGATAGATAGATAGATAGATAGATAGATAGATAGATAGATAGATAGATAGATAGATAGATACTTTACAGGCTGGGTATGCCATTTGGTAGAGACCTAATTCTGTTTGTTTAGGTAGGGTAGCGCGGTTGAAAGCTAGGCATGCATGTAGGTAGATGTGACCTAAGGCGCGTCAGTGCAATGTATACGAGGAATGAGATGAGATGGTAAACTCTTCGCAAACGTATGGGGCTGTAGCTGAATAAAAATATGGTTAGTATAGACAGGTGAATGGCTAGAAAGGTAATGGCAGTTGTTTTTCTGTCTTTCAGATTAACAGGCCAAGCCATAGTGGGGTGACGCCACTGCTGAACTTGCGTGTGGGAAAACAACAGTGTCCACAGCATAACTGATTACCGTACTCAACATAATAAACTGACTCGTATTTCTGAATTGTACAAGTTTTTTGGCTTATCATTAAAATGCACTATTAGTCTCCAAGGTTTTCTTCTTATGTAATGCATTATTACAAAGTTATCTATATATCTATCCATCCATCCATCCATCCATCCATTCTTCCATCCATCCATCCATCCATCCATCCATCCATCCATCCATCTATCTATCTATCTATCTATCTATCTATCTATCTATCTATGTACGGGGCCACCGACCAGTTCGTAGACTTTACATTACGTTACTGTAATGGCTTAATGTTGGCACTTGGGGGGGGGGGGGGTCGGGGTGGAGGGCAAGACTATCTTTGGTCATTCCCAGAATTATGTTCTACTCAAGCTCCCCTGATTTACATATAGTTTGCCCATCTGAGCGAACTGTTCTGTCCTATTGATTTGCTGGTGAGTACGAATAGAGATGTAAGATCATGGATATTTTTTTTAGAATACGTTGTAAAAAGGGTTCAGCTTAATAGCTTGTTACGCCCCAAAACAGGTCTGTCATACTTCCCAGGAGGTGAAATATTACAGAATGACTGCACAGTTCAACAGCCGGAGGAAAATTAAGGAGAAAGATCAGACTGAGAGGTGGAAAATTAAAAAAGTTTCCAAATGAGAATCGAATCCAACTTCTACTTACCGGGCTAACACTTTGCTTTTTGAGCTATGCTAAATGAACAGAACCATCACTGTATAACAATGCGTTTCTCCTTCAGGTTTGCAGGAAAGTCTTTGTTATGTCAATAATACGTTGAATGCAACTTAATCTAATCATGCCATTAATCTCAGCTTCAAAAACAACAACAACAATATAAACAACAACAACAATAAAGACAAAAACAACAACAACAGCAACAATAACGAAAACAATAACAATAACAACCACAACAATAAAGACAACAACAGCCCATATTTATATTGATGAATGTTTCTGTAACTTAATTTGTGTAGTTTCTTTTGTCTTGTATGGATGTGGCATATACGGTACCTGACAACAACTGCACCAAAGGCACTTGTCGTCACTGCCGTAGACAGTAACAGGAGGTTAGAGAGGCTGTCACACATGAATACTTCCGGACAGGAGCAGTGATAACACATCTGGAGAAAATCGCCCCAACAGACTGGGCTATTCTCTTCTGTAACGTAATGCTCTAGAGGCGATTGGCTGTGAGCACTTTCAATATTGTCTTATTTTCCTCGTGGATTTTGACATTATTTTGTGGATAAATTATTGGCTCCCAAAACTTTGTTGCAGGATCTTCAAGTTCACAGGCTTCACTGAGAGAGATAGAGAAAAAGAGTAAGAGAGAAGCACACATATACACACACACACACACGCACACACACACACACACAGAAATACAGAATGAAAAAGTCGGGGGGGGGGACTGGGAAAAAAAGGGCATGATTATACTTATACTGACACAAAGTGGGGCACAAATCCTGAGGAGGAATGAGAGAAGTTTTGTGTTGATCGCCCCCGCTGGTGGGTGTGTTGAGGACGATGGTTGAACTGTTTTACTGCACTGAGTTGATATGTGTAGTAGGAGATGGCGGGGTGGGGAGAGGGCCAGAAGAGAGAAAGTTAGTGGACTTGGTGGAAAATAAAATTCTGGGAATTACGCTTGGTCCTACAACATAATTGGTTTTCCTCTATAGCCAGTTGACCATCGTCAACATGAGGATGAAAGTGTGCTATATGTATGGAGGCTGTAAGATAAAGCACGGCTTTCGGTGGCCCTGTGCCGTCGGCCAGATGCAAGAAATAGACTGATTAGTCTCTGACGTTCCACTGGTCATTCCACCGTGTTACCTACACTGAACAAATCAAACTGAACTTAAGATTTCATTGGTCGGGACTGTCTGGTATTGTCCGTTTTCGTAGGCTACGGGACAAGTACTAGAGTGGCATCAGCTTAGGTACTCAGTCAGACAAAACTTGACTGAAACTGTGTGACAGCAGAGTTGTGTGATTCTCTGTAAACATGGTTAACGCCTTCCACGTGGTGATGGCTCTACTCGTCATCATAACACAGGACAGAGGTAACCACATTAGTATCATAAGTCATTTCCAAGGTCCTTGCCAGCCTTTCCACTTCCTGTCTCCCAGATGTTCGTCTATTCACCTTATTCAGCAACATGGGACTTACAGCTTATTCTGTCCTGTTTCACTCATCCACCCATCCATGCATCTATCTATCCATCCATTCATCCATCCATGCAACCACCCATCTATCCATTCATCCATCCACCCAAAAATCCATCCATCCATCCATCCATCATTTACCTTGACTATGCCAAACAAAATTACTGGTCACATTAAATTTTGCTGTTCTTTAGTGACACAACGTTATCAAAACATTTCTGTTGCGGACAACATTGAACTAATTTTTGTTTTGTTTTCTTTTAAATCATTCCTTTCTTCTATTTGTCTCTCTGAAAAGCCTGGTGTGTGTGTGTGTGTGTGTGTGTGTGTGTGTGTGTGCGTGCACGTGTGTGTGGTCTATGGGTGTTTTCATGTAGGCCAATGGTTCTCAGTCTGTTTCAGACAATCGCCCTTTTAGGCTCCAGATTTTCTTTCATTCCCCCCCCCCCCTTAAAAATCTCTAATCAAACCCAAGATATACATTTCAAAAAAAGACAGAATACACATAAAACATAATGTTGAGTCAATTCAAATGTCTCAAAGCTTTATTTATGATAGTAGGCTTGTTGATCTTTCATTATAAAACAGATAACATTGTTTACCAAATGGACCAAAAAAAAAAAAGCATTTTCTGTGTATAACCATCTATCTACACGTGCTGTTGAACAAGTCAGTGACTGCCATGGAATGTGCAACGAAATCGTCCTCTTCGTAATTATCATCATCCCCCAGATCGTCCCCCCAACCCCTTTCATCGTTTTGCACCCACTCCTTGCCTCTTTCTTCGCCCCTACCCCCCCCCCCCCCTTCCTTTCCTCCAGGAAATCAAAATCGCCCCATTAAGAAACACTGATGTATACGTGAACGGAAATGTCAAGAGCCTTTCAAGTAGTGAAAGAGCAAGAATATTTTCATATGTGCGAAAACCTCGGGCTCTGTACACATGAAAATACTCGTTCTTTTTACTACTTAGTACTTGATAGACTTTTTGCTGTTTCCGTACACATGAACACAAATGTTTCCGTACACATGAACACAAATGTTTCCGTACACATGAACACAAATGTTTCCGTACACATGAACACAAACCCAGCTTTAGGCCCTATCCATGTTGCATGCCTATGTTGTATTTCCAGTATCTTCCCTGGGAGGTTGTCGGGCTGGCTGGCATCCTTACGCTGGAGCTTGTTACAGCATCGGTCACGAGACGTTGTCCTGGCCAGAAGCAGAGGTACTCGGTTCCTACATCAGTGTTATCTCATACTGTGTCAATTTGGGGTCACAATGTATTTGCCTGTTGTCACGTTGTGTCTACTCGGTTGGTGTCACTCTGTCTGTTTGGTGTCAAGCTGTGTGTTTCTGGTATCACGTGTCTATTTGGGTGACATGCTGTCTTTATAGGGTGTCGACGCCATCTGTTTAATGCCAGTCAGTGTCTGTTTGCGCATTGTGACGAGTTTGATCAACTGCCCCGACAATCAAGATTTGGTCATGTTGATACATTGTGTGCACAGTTGACATTTTGCCACACTTCTCAAATTTCCACCAACAATTGACGTTGTGATGTAAAGACATTGCATGATAAACTGAAAAACACACACACACACACACACACACACACACACACACACGCACGCACACACACACACACACACACAAAAATGACACAACAACTTTTACATGCGGTACCAATGATATGCTTAACCACAGTTGAATCCATCTATAATAGTGGAACACAAGCCTAACATCCAGACATTAAATTTAATACCCCACATTTACATAATGCAACCAATTCTCACATGCAAATTAAAGATTCACAAACATGACATACGTACATACAGCTAATATTTACAAGCAACTAATAATGACACACAGGCCCTGACCACATAATTATTATGTTCAGAGAAAATGTGCAGGGATAGGCAAGAATGGTGGCTACTATCAATTTCATTTAACTAAATAACAATTTAAAAAAATGTATAATAATAAAGAACTATAATTATAATGAGTCTCAACACACAAACGGACACACACACACACTTACACGGACAGACCCCCTACAGGCTATTACTACCACAGGCACACACACACACACACACATACACACACTTCACATACACAAGTTCATAAACTCACTCATACACATACAATTTTTACCATAAAATGCTCCTTGCAATAGCACTTACAAGTTTTCATGAAACTGTTGTAATTTTGTTGTCATTATTTCACGACACTGCGGAAAGATTTACAAATCAACACAAACCCAAACACGCACACACACACACACACACACAATGATGCCTACGACGTTTCTGTTATGAGATAAAAGTAATGCTTCCTGCAGTGCTGACAATGCTAGTGTTTTGTGGAATGTTTGCTTGCAGGCCATGTGTAGCACCTATGGAGGTTATCTGGCCGAGATTGACAGCAAGGATGAGAGTGATTTCATCAAGAGTCTCGTACAGAACTTCTCGGGTAAGATCAGCTGACAAATAGTAATTTAATGAGTGCCGCTATAGCAGAAGGCACAGAGGAGCCGGAATAGAATAATGTATGAAGGGAGAAAACTTCATGCTAAATAATGATCATTATTACATAAATCTGCAACCAAAAGTCTATTTTCAGCAGAACCCTTCCAGTGAGTGCAATCCAAATTAAATGTACTTCGTACGGTAAGATAGAACAGCATGGGCATTCGGTGTTCAGGGGTTTCGTGCACGCCCCTGGCGGCAAATGGGTGCATGAAACAACTTCAGTCCCCGTTGGAGTGGTAGCAGTGCGACGAACTGGTACGAAATATTGAGCATTATTCCAAACACTCATTAATGCAATACGTCATAGGTCCTGCTAACGATCAGCGCGGCAGCTGGGTGCTCGACATTTTGAAGAACTGTCACGTCTTAGCTAATCATACTCCATCGTCTTTGTTCATAATTATACAGGTATTAAGGTATTAAACAGTTAAAGTCGTAAATACATGATTGAGTCAAGCAGTTTCAAATTTGGGGGTCACCAGATCAAGCTGTTTGTTCCCTTCGGCACTGATGAGCTCAACCCCAAGCACAAAACTTCCAGTCTCTGTAGGATCTGTCAAGACAGCAGCAGCTTCCTTGTTAGGATGTACACCTCTTTTCTTCCTTGACTGTGAGGTGAAACACTCATGTAAAGCATCTTTTGAGCTTTTACGAAGGGTGATTAAATAAAGTTGGCTTTGTCGCCTACAGCAATTACCTGCTCAAGAAAAACTATACAACAAAAATGAGCACTTGGCCTGTATAACAAAGACGAGAAGATGTTGGTTTGGAGGTTTTGTTGTGGGAACTGGTTTTCTCAAACATCTTTGGTGTTCACTTCTCGTTGTGTGTTACTAAGCACGTCAGTTTATGAAATGTAAAAGTGGAGTTACTGATTTTAAAATGATTGAATTTTGAACGTATAAATGACCTACAATATTTTAAAAATAATTTTGTATGTAGATGTAAATGCTATGTAATGTGATGGTTGAATAGTGTAGCTTCTACAGCATCTGACTCCGTAATAATATTGATGAATTAGAACAAAACAGTAAAAATGACTTTTCACCCTTTATCCAGCGTCAGCCTTGGTTAGAATTGTTTCAGTGACGCTTATTCAGAGTTTATGATGTGTGGTTTGTTAAGACGAATGATGTCATGGAAAAAAGCAGCTCTAAATCTCTTGACTGTGGCAAATTTTAGGTTTGTTATGACAATCTTTAGGTGCTTATACGCAACGGGCCCTAAACAGTCATACACAAGTATTTCGTATGTAAAAATAATTTCCTATTGGCTTCAGTGATCGGTTACTTATGACTTCTTCCATCCCTGTCCATCCAATGGACAGTCCCCAGCCAGGTGTCTATGATTTGGCTGGGCGGTACAGACATCTTTACAGAGGGGCACTGGGAATGGGTGCTCAGTGGTCAGTCGATTTCAGAGTATACAGACTGGGCACCCAAAGAACCAAACAAGGCTGGCGGTGGTAGGTAGTCTTTTTGTCTGTTTGTGTACCTGTCCACATGCGTACATTGAGCACTTATACATAATCTCTCCAGCATGATTCCCATTGATACCTGAACAATCTTTGTAAATGTAGAATACAATAAGTAAATGTGTGTGTAGATCAAGCCGTGCTAGTGTGTAGGTGATGCCAGAAACTGTTTAATGTGCGGGGATCATGACAGAAATTGTTTGCTAACAACGTGCACCAGGCCGTGTTTCAATGGGGCAAACACAAAAAAAACAAGAGACAAGAGAAAGAAAATGCAGTAGAAACAATGGAATATTTTGCAAACCTCCGGGTTGACAGAGATGGGAGGAAACTGGAGTAGAATTTCTGTCTGTGGGATCTTCCATGGGCTCAAACATAATGTAAAATATGGTTAGGCAGTTGAGGCTTGGGAGTGCTGCAAAAGAATTGTAAACAGATGAAAGGATCTGAATGGATGAGGATATGGCCCTCTGAAGTTCCAAGTCAAAGCGGGAGTTTGGATTGTGTTAAATTTGCATTTTGTTTCTTCCAAGTCTAATTTTATATTATCAAAACTGAAAATTATGGCTGGCGTGGTTTGGTCTGTCATGTCCCAGAAATGTATTGATGCCTTTTGCCAACTGCGATAGATGTATTTAGTTATCTCGAAATGCTGCCACGTTGTTCAGTCATGGATTGCCAACTATACCAATAGATGATGATAAGTATTTATTATAGAGAATAGGGGCATAATATGTGTCTATGTTTTGATTTTGGTATTTTTGGTTATAATTGACAGCTGAGGACTGCCTCTCCATGCAAAGAGCTTCCAATTGGCATTGGAATGATGTGCTGTGTCACAATACAGCTTATTTCGCTTGTGAATCGCCGTACGTGACATAATAGCCAATTTTATATGGCTGGTCTGAGATTATATATAACTAGTTGAGGTCCCCGGCCCTGCCCGGGATAAATCGGTTTGAATATTAGTTTCAGTTCTGGGTGGTTATTATGGACCTGCTTCATCTGGCCTGTTCCTATTTGTTTATTAAAATTTATTTTTGTTTATTTGTTTTTAACTAAGTCTTACTGCTCTGCCTTTATGGGTTGACACCCTGCCGTACAATAGCATGATTTGCGCACGGATTAGTGTGTTTGATAGTGAAGACATCGCAGGAAGTGATAACGAAACCTTAAAATGGCGAACCATGACTCGAAATAGATCTAAATGATGCCGAAACAATGGAAAATGAAACGTAGAAGCCTGAACATTTCATAATTTCTAATATAGGCCATGTTAATTTCGCATTGATAATATGCTGTTGTGCAAAGTTTGAAGCCTGAGTGTGATGCGGTTCCCTGTCTGAGCTGTAAAAATGACGAATCGGAAAACCTCGAACGGCCCATCTTGTTTTCTATTTTCCTAAATTTTCAAGGTTGTTGCATCCTTAAAATGAATAGATACAAACCTTGCTCAGTCTTCTTCTTCTTCCTTAAAACTGGTTTTCTCAGATTTGAGTATCTCACCAGTGCGCAATAAAAATCGACTCGGCCCGTGTCCCTGGGAGTTAAAAATTTATATACATATGAGGGTGTAAGAAGCGGGAGTCGATTAGATTTATAAAAACTTATAAAAACACTTGATTGTGGCCATGAGCAGATCAACCAATCTTATCACTGGGTTTATAAGTATATCTATGCAGCCTGTTCAGTAGCTAGCTCTCAACGTGTGCTTTTCCAATTTTGTCTTAAAAGAGTCTAGGTTACTGCACAATTTTAGGTCCTCCGGCAAAGAGTTCCACAGTCTTTGAAATACTTTCAGTAATTTTTTCATAGCCCTACGTTCAGTACTTTTTTCAGCTATAGAGTACACCCGTCCAATTTTTACCCAATTATATATATACTAGCTGAGGTCCCCGGCCCTGCCCGGGATAAATCGGTTTGAATATTGGTTTCAGTTCTGGGTGATTATTATGGACCTGCTTCATCTTGCCTGTTCCTATTTGTTTATTATTTTTATTTTTGTTCGTTTGTTTATACGGAAGAAGATTCTATGCACTGCTTAGTTGATTTTTAAGTAGATCGAGGTAGATTTCTACATCTAGGGCTATTGATTGCACAAAATGATAGATCTAGATCTAGTGTGTTTCCGAGTTTCCGGTCCATTCAATTTGAAGAGGATAGAGATCTATGTAAAAAAGATAGATGTGAGTGTGAAACGAAGGAAAGCGCTTAAAAAGGCTACTGGAGTTTTTTTCCGGCCGAAGATACTAGCTGAGGTCCCCGGCCCTGCCCGGGATAAATCGGTTTGAATGTTGGTTTCGGTTCTGGGTAGTTATTATGGACCTGCTTCATCTGGCCTGTTACTATTTGTTTATTTTATTTTTGTTTGTTTGTTTTTAAATAAGTCTTCCTGCTCTGCCTTTTTGAGTTGACACACTGCGCATGCCGTACAACAGCATGATTTGCGCACGGGTTAGTGTGTTTGGTAGTGAACACATCGCAGGAAGTGATAACGAAATCTTAAAATGGCGAACCATGACTCGAAATAGATCTAAATGATGGCGAAACAATAAATTTCCAATAAAAAAAACAACATCGATTTGAGACTTCTATTAAAAACTGTGCACCCTTACATCCATTCTGATGCACCATATAAAATTTGAAGTCTGAGTGTTGAGTGGTTCAGAAGCCTGTTGCAACGAAAAATCTCAAGTCCACAAATATATATAGTATAGATATAGATATAGATGAAAGTGTGTTTGTAGTGTGTCTGTGTGCGTGCGTGTGTGTGTGTGTGTGTGTGTGTGTGTGTGTGTGGCATGTAACGTGTGTACATGCATGTGGGTGTGGGCATGGGTTGGTTTGATAACCGCTGTGTTGTAACCGTAGTAATATTACAGACATGTGGGCAAAACAGCTGTGAAATCCAGTTGAACAGCACTTGAATTGAGTATGTAGACAAAATAATGCGCAGGGTAGGCAGATCACCCGGTGAGTGATTGGTTTGTCAGATTGGTAAGGGGGTACGAAAGGGTATGAAAGGGGCAGGGGAACATGGGTAGGTATAGGCTGCTAAACAATGGACAACGTTATCAAAATAACTGGCTAATTTGGTAGTTGTCTGACTTGGTAACTAAGTAAGTATCATGACCCTTTTCTTGTCTTTCAGATCAGTTGACAATTCCATAATTGGGTGACGTCAGGTGTCACGAGTGGAGTGAGCGGAATTCAGAGATTACGGGGGCATGGAAGTGGGGGAATGACGTTAAAGCGTGCATGTTGTGAGTGGGGGGGGGGGGTCTGAATGAGGCGAGAGCGCTGTATTACTATCACTGCACACTAAGACGTCCAAGGAAGCGGACGCGGGAGAAAGCCCCAGAGGGCGAACATAAGGAGAGCAGTCGGAAGACTTGGGAGTAGTGTTTTTTCCAGTGATGACTGGTAGGTGGAACGATGATTAATAATTATGATTGATGTATTATATTCGTCTATTAGCATGATGTAAGTAAGTATATGTGAGGAATGTGGAAGTCCTTGATACTGTATATAGCAATGTGCGCCATGAGCGATAGATGTAAGTTGAGTTCATGGATTTGTAGCGAGAGTGAGTATTGTGTACTACGGTGGAGGTGTGTTACCGTAAGATGTTTGGTGGGTGAAATGTGAACTATTGTGTGTCCGCTTCATGAGTTGTAATGAGGGGTGAAGTGAATAGAAGTGGTATGGTATTATACCAATGTAATGTTATTCTTGTAGGTGCCGAGGTCGGGCCGAAGAGCGCCACCTACGGTGAGCCCAGGGGATAGGCCAGCATAGGGCCGGAGGCCACACATAGGCCAGAAGTGAAGCTGTCGGTGCAGGACAGTAGAGGCACATGAGTCGTGGCAGTCTGGCCAACGACAGGGACGTATATATGATTGTGAATGTGCTATTGAAATGCTAATGTGCTATTGCCATGTTGATGCGCTATTGAAATGCTAATGTGCTATTGCCATGTTGATGTGCTATTGGAATGCTAATGTGTTATGGCAATAGGAAGGGGCTATTGAGAGACAGCGGTGCCATTGAAATATTAATGTGCTATTAAGACATGGAGAGGAGAAGCTGAGACCGAAGTGTCTTTAGAAAGTAACTACCGGGTTGTGGACCCGAGGAAGTGTGCGTAAGGGAGAAGGCCGTTGTACGGCAGTTGAATTGAATAATATAATGTCTGTATTTGCGCTATTATCTTTATGTTTATGTATAATAAATGTGTGAGTCTGATGGGTTGTTCTGTTAAGTGTTAAACTTGTTCGTTCGTGATTGTTGTCTTGTTATAATCATTATTACATCTCCCAGTCTGGGATTTGTGACATCAGGGAGCAATGCCTGATTACCGTATTTAAGTCAATAAATGGCGTCTAACTTTGGCCAAAGTTGTAAAGATTTTGTTCGTTTGTTATATTTCGTTCTTGTTATTACTTTCTTCATGACTTAAACTTGTCCTCCTTCTAAGTTATCTAACTGTCTGTCTGTCTATCCTTCTATCTATCTATCTATCTATCTATCTATCTATCTATCTATCTATCTATCTATCTATCTATCTATCTATCTATCTATCTATCTATCTATCTATCTATCTATCTATCTATCTATCTATCTATCTATCTATCTATCTATCTATCCATCTATCTATCTATATATCTATCTATCTATCTATCTATCTATCTGTAGCACCAGTCAAGAGAAATCACATTTGCTAGGTGGTCTAGAGGCAAGGTGCTCGCCTCTCATGCCAAGGGTCCGGGTTCAAAACCCGGGCAGTGCAGGCATGTTGGAAATTGAGATTTTTCTCATATTTTCAAGTCCTTGATCCTATTGGGGGTTGGATCGAGTACCTAGTCTTCTCGGATAAGGACGAAAAATTCGGAGGGGCGAAACGTTAAACGTTGCGCACGTTAAGGACATCTTGACGATTGGAAATCGTAAAGAGCAGGCCGAACAGGCCGCTGCCCAGGCAAAATTGAAATTAATATATTTATATTTATCCATAGGCTATCATTCCCCCCACCAGCAACAACAAAATTTATTATTCATTATTAAATACGGGTATATATTATTATTAATAAATATTCAAATATTATTTGAGTTGTGAGTTGGGAACTATTGTGAACTGTTGTGAGTTGTGAACTGCGCCTAACAGGCTGCATTACAATTTGCTCTGAGATAGAGAGAAGTAGAGAGAGAGTGTGTAAGCGAGACAGGGAGAGAGAAAGAAGCAGTGTGTTGAGCGCTTCGCCGGCGCTCCATTCTGCTCTGTGGTTGACATGTTGCTTCTGTAAAGCGCATAGAGCATTTTAAACATGGATATGCGCTATATAAATGCCATCCATTATTATTATTAATTACACTGGCGTCCCTCATGGTGATTGTGTAGTGATCGATGCTCCTGTTTATTGGGTCCCACACTAAATGTTACACTGAATCAGTGAATTCAGTCTGACTAGGTTGAACACCACTACATGCAAATCTAAGTAATAACAGGATACTCTCTGGTAATAATCACAGTAGTCGAGTAATAACATAGTGTACTGTATAGATAGTAATAATGGTTTTAAAAGGGAAGCAACTTTCTAAATAAAAGAAATTATATAACTTGGATCAGGGGTGGGCTACTCTAAATTTGATGTTCTACATCCGGGTCTTCACCTTCCATGTTGACGACCGGCTGTGAAGGGCAAAAATGTTGTCGGCCTTTAGATCAGGTATGCCTTGCACAGTACTGTTTGTCCACACCAGAATGTAGATTTAACTTACATTTAAATGCTCTGCGAGAGGGTAAAAGTGATGTTTAGAATCTAAGTGCTGATGTCATGGACGCCAGAAGATGGATTTAGTAAGAATGGGGTCGAAAGGGGGAAAGGACACCGTTTCAACACTTTTTCTTTTGAATTAGATTCTAGATCTAGAGTCTAGATGTCTAGAGTTCTAGAATCTTAGATCTAGATCTAGACTCTAGATCTAGACTAGATCTAGAATCTAGATTACTAGAAGAGCAAAAAACAAAGTAAAACTATTTTACAAGGGCAGGGAAGGAAATACCAATATCCCATTGAACCACCTCACCATTAACACCAGAGGCAACAGAAAGAATAACATAAAATATGACATCCCAAGCTCACGGATTAACAGCCATCTTTACTCTTTTTACCCTAGTGTCATCAGGATGTGGAACAACCTCCCGGCAGAAGTCCAAAAACTATCGTCTGCAACGGCTTTTGGCAATGAATTGAAGAACATAATTAGGGCCTATCCGTTGCAGCTACCATTGTATTTAAAGTGCGGGTCTATTTTTGTGCACAATCTTGGTGCCAAGAGATATTTTTAACCAGAGATATGTATATAACAAAAGAATTTACACAACGATATATTTTAAATGGTCTTAATATAGATGTCTATATGCTGTTTTAGCCTGTATTAGCCTCAGAGCAGTGGCGTCGAGTCGCACATGGTGCAGTTGAGGAATCGTCTGAGTAAATAGACGAATCAACTCCATGAGAAGAAGAAGAAGAAGAAGAAGATCTAGAATCTAGATTCTAGATTCTAGATCTAGATCTAGATCTATATCATTGAGTTTGACCTATAGTCTGTCATAGAGGTCTAGTCTGCTGTTATGAGTCAAGAAGAGTCAAGATAGATCTAAAATCTAGACTAGATATTAGATTTAGATCTTAGATCGATACAAATCTATACCATACCCCCATGATTACTCTTGACTTGAATGTAAATAACCAAGAAATATTGGCGCTTTTTCGGTTGTTCCCACCCCAACTTACCTAGGCTATTACTAATATTAGTCGATTGTCAGATTGATATGTAACGATGTGAGGGTCTAGTCAGTTTGTATCATCGAGGCCGTAGGCCGATGTTCGTCTGGGCAGTAGTCTGATTGACATATCAGGGAAAGCCGCCGGGGTAGGCCTAGCTATGTATTGGTATGGTATGGTATGGTATCGAAGGCTGCAGGCTTTTTAGCCTCTTGTTGCCCCCTCTAGGCCTATATCTCTTGACTTATAGTATCCTCTTCCGGTGGCTTGTGTTATTGTGTTAGTATATCATTTCTACAACAGTCATTTGTGTTATTTCAATAAAAAACATGGATTAAGTTCTTTCATAGGTTTTCATAAATAATTTATACTAAGATTTATATTTTAAGATAAATCTGATTCGTACATCAAGTATGCTAAATCTCTGTCAATTCTGGTTTTAAATATATTTATATTTTCAGAGTATTTAGTTTCAGTACTCAACTTATTCCAATATTGGATGACTCTATTTGTTAAGAAATTTTTTCTTACATTTGTTTTTGTTCTCTCATTATTTAATCTCCTTCCATCCCCTCTTGAGAATCTTCCAATTTGAAAAAATGTTTCTCTTTCAATCCTGTTTTCGTTATTTAAGATTTTGTATGTATGAATAAGGTCATTCCTTAATCGTCTGTATTTTAGTGATGGCAGTTTTATTTTTGAGAGTATCTCCTCATATGACATTTTTGTATCTAAGTAATTTAATCATTCTTTTTTGTACTTTTTCAATTTCCACTGATTGCCTTTTGTAATGAGGATGCCATATTGTATTGCCATATTCCAATTTACTTCTAACAAGTGATTTATACAGCAGTAATAATGAAAATTGGTCCAGTCCTGTAAAGCATTTCTTGATTAGCCCATTTTGTTTGCTGCTTTTGTATATGAGTTAATGTGGTAATCAAAGCTAAGTTTGGTATCAAAATATACTCCAACATCTTATTGTTTTCACTCGGACTATGGAACGCATTCGGAAGTCCTTCCATTAGGTTTAACTGGCGAGGGGTGGGAACAACCGAAAAAGCGCCGAAATATTGCTATCTAGATCTAGATGTAGAGTCTAGATCTAGATCTAGATTCTAGATCTACATCATCTCTAGATTTAGTCTAGATAAATCTAGTCTGGATCAGTTAGGCCTTAGATGCTCTGTGCCTAGATCTAGATTAGATCTTGAGAAAAGTGGACTATCGCCAATTCAGCCTAAGCCAAAAGGGGGCCAAAAATGAAAATAAATCCGTGGAAAGTCATTGTCATGCTATGACGTATGGCAGATTTCAGAAAATTGGGGGTTCAGACTTCCCTAGCCAGGCACTTTCGTTAGTCAAAACATGTGGTCATCGCACATGAGCATGGGTAGGGCTTTAGAAAACGTCTCTTAACAGTGTTAAAACCGCATGGTTTGACTTTGTTAAACCCTTAGTCATACTGGGAAGATACTGGAAAAGGCTGCCGATTACAAACTACAAGGATACGATAAACTCTATCGGCAATAGGTCTTTAATTCCCAAGTTTTCCAATATACATCAGCTGTTGCGAAATCACCATTGCGAATTGTTTTGAAAGAAATTTTTAATACAAAAACTACGACAAATAGAAAAGAGTAAAAAACATATAAAATATCTGTTTTGTTCCGCGGATGCAAACAGATTTTGTATCTCCCGGAGGTGAACCCGGTCGGTGGTCAACAACAAAAGAATGGGACAGGAAAGATTGCCTGCGACGGCCACGTAACTTTGACTGACACGTGCCTCTCGAGATTTACTGTTGGATTTCACACTTTTTTTTTAACAAAAACTAATTTTTTTTTTCTTTCATACCATTTTAAAGGTTTTTTTTATCATTGACTGTGGGACTTAAAATTATTTTTAAAGCAGTTTAGTTACTGTCTGAAGTAGGTCAATTTTTTGACAGATACGTTGCGCAACATTTAGCAAAATGTAAACCTTCTTAATTTTATTTTCTTTGCTTCTGGGGACTTTTTCTAGGGTTTATACACACCAACAACTATATTTGCTACCATTCCATATTCAAAAACAATATTACATGTGTGCCAAGTTGGTAGATACATTGATTCTTTGTTGTCAAGGTAAATTCAGAGAAGTTTCGAATGTCAAATATATGATGTTCGCAACACAAAAAAGTAGAAGTAAAACACAAACACATGATATATGAACAGATTTATAATTTTTATTTCTTCTGATTATCATCTATGGGCTGAAATAAAAATATTCAAGAAAAACACAATAAGATTAAGATTAAGAAACTTGTAAGACACTGAAATCTGAACCGTCTTTGTGACCCCATTTTCTGAAAGCTGCCTAGTTAAACATGGAAAAATCCATGGCACACGAAGAGTTAAAGCTTCAAATGTAAGACTTTCACATGTTAACACTCACCCTGCATGCGGCGGCTTAAAGCCCGCTGTCTCACAGGAGAATCTCATCTGGGTCGCACTGACCCTTGCCAATGTACGATGACCACACTACCGCTGTCCAAATGGTGTGGTTGGTATAAATTGATAGTTACTAGTGTAAAGTTGCAATATCATCACAGATTGTGTAGATCAAGGTAGAAAATAACATGCACAATCGGCACACAGATTATGTAGATCTAGGTAGAAAACAACTCACAACACTGGCATACAAAAATGATACATGTGCAGTAACACTCGCATGGCCCGGCACAGAAACTCATGCCTTCAAACTTTGAAACGCAACTGGAAGTTTAAAATCAAAACAAAACAAAGGCAGGAGGGAGGCATCATTGTTGAGGAGAAAGCATTGTTCGATATTTTTAGGCCTATTTTCATATTACAAATTACGATACTTCGCTTTCATGTCTAAGGAATAGACATAGTAGCAAAAAGAACTATCTTTCACATGTAATTTTTTCAGGTCTGGGTATTTCTTCCTTACAGCAGTGACTTTTTTTTCCTTGCTGTTTTTTTATATACTAGTGTAAGGACCCGTTCAAAGAACGGGAAAACAACACGCACAATCGGCACACAGATTATGTAGATCTAAGTAGACAACAACTCACAACTGGCACAGTAACACCCGCATGGCCCGTGCATAAGGCAGACGGCACAGAAACTCATGCCTTTAAACTTTGAAACGCAACCGGAAGTTTAAAGTCGAAACAAAACAAAAGGCAGGAGGGAGGCCATCATTGTTGTGGAGAAAGCATTATTCGATATTTTTAGGCCTATTTTCATTTATTACAAAATTACGATACTTCGCTTTCATGTCAAAGGAATAGACATAGTAGCAAAAAGAACTATCTTTCACATGTAATATTTTCAGGTCTGGGCATTTCTTCCTCGCAGCATTGAATTTTTTTCCTTGCTGTTTTTTAATATAGATTGAAAATATTTGCTGCTATGTGTTATCACAAGTGATAATGAATTAACCAGCAAAACCTTTGTCTGTCAGCCTCTAACCAGTGATCTGACTTTGATACCAAACTGACAGCTGTAGATTTCGTGACAACGAATCATGATAACTAGCCACGCCCTCACAAACCCTAAACAAATGCTTCCATCCAGATGGGCACATGTGGCATCATTTTATTTAAGCACAGATGGTGAGGTATTTATTTATTCAATTTATTGTGCACATTGTGTTCACTTTCTTTTTTCCTGTTACAAAGGCTTTTTTTTTTTTTTTTTTGGTGCCATACTATAGTCATGTATTTTACATGAACAGGTGCCTTGAGATCCATCACCCAGGGTCATGGGTCCTTCAGGGTCTTGGCAGTTGTCCCAGCCAGGGAACAGTCAACAAACGAGAAGAAAATTTACACAAAGGAGGAGCGTATTGAGCAGTGGGACTATGTCAACAGTGTATACTTTGGACCGGAACGTGACCTGAAGAATTTCCCCATCCCAACCCAACCTGACGGGCCCCCACCACTGAGAATGGGCATCTTCCCTGCTTCCTGGTTTGAATTCTTTTACCCAAAGACTGGTGTTAGCGGTGAGACATGCAATTTGTTTCAGGGAATGAGGACAATTTTTTTTTTTTTTTAATGTGCAATACAGGGAATTTTTGGGTCATCACCATGGCAGGTAGTGGTAGTTGGGACAAACATTTGTTGCAACTCATTCAGAAGGTGGCTATTACAGAAAACATTAACACTTATTCTCCCATACTGGAAATTCTGTTGTGCCCTCTGATTCCCGTATTGTTTCCCAGGAATGTGAGAAACAGTAGTGAGCACACCAAAAAAATTCATTAAAAGAATCTTTTTCACTCACAAACATGAAATTTGCACAGTATCTCTAGAAAGAGATGAACTTTAAACCCAATTTCAAGCACATAAACCTTGATTTAAATGTTGTTTTCAAATTTTTTGACACAAAATCTGTTGGTGTTTTTCTTGTTTTTTTGAAAATGCTACCCACATGGAGTATTCATCCAACTTGTATACAAGAAATGAGGTTCACCATATTAAATCAGTGTAGTGTTCATCTAAGCTCCTGTAATGTCCACATTGTTCATTCCTACAATTCCATTGCAAAAAATGAAAACATGGTTTCATCCGTGGGACCTTTGTGTCAGACCCATTGTGACTTTTCAGTGGTTTCGATGTACCATGTCGGTGGTTTCCTGAACCATGGCATCCAACAACTCTTTGAATGAAACAAAAAAGTAATCAGTTGGCTTACTTTCCGGGGGTAAATACTGTGTTGATCCTGCAAATGGTGTAGCCTAAAGGACAAAATATTATTCTCTTCTCAATCCAGTCTCCTTCACCGTCCCTCACTGTACATGCCATGCATTTAAATTGTCTAAAGAATCATCACCATCAAATGAATCTCCATCACAAATTCCTCAAACTTCTACTGTTTCATCAATAAATAAAAATAGTGTTAGAGTTCATTTCATAACCGTTGGCAATGAGAGACTGCATGAAATCGAAAGCACCTCAGCTGCCATTTCGTCCGGAATCAGCTGTTGAACATGCTCGAGATGTAAACAATGAAACATCAGCAGTAACCTCAATTCTACTGCTGAAACCTGATGGTGTTTCCAGTAATTTCATATTCGTACATACGGTTATTCACATTTTAACATTGAAATGACACTTAAGCGTGTCATATGGAGGCTTTGAAAGTTGCTTGGTAATATGAGCAGTACAGGAGTCCGGAACGTGCCAGGCAGCGAGCAGTATGGGAGAATTCAAGTGTTAAAGAGATAACAAATGCGGTTCACAATTCTGGTTCTTGGATTTGTCAGATCTGCATGGAGATCAGTATAATTAAGGCAATGGCACAGACTCTATAAAACATTGCACAGTACATATATATGTGAGGGAATTTTATTACATAAATAGCAAAGAAATAAGATTTTTGACTTTTATTGTTTGCTGTGTACCCTTACAGGGCCATATGTATTTGGTGGAGGTCTGGCACTGTGGATGATGTCTAAAGAAGTTATGGTCATTGACCATTTCTTCTGGGAACTCCCCTCCTTCTGGTTGGCAATGTGGTGGCTCAACAGTAAATTTGGACCCCAACTTAGAGAATACTTTGATGAGAAGCTGAAGGTATGTGGTAGCAAATTGGCCTTCTCTAGAGGGTAGACAGCATTCAGACTGACAAATGGCACGTTTTCATCACTGATTAGATTTACATCCAAAGCTCAGGAAGTTTCTGGGATTATGTTCCACTTAAATATTTTTGGAAATTCAAGTTGAGTAAAACCAGGTTTTCTCATATGCTGCATTTATTTCAAGATGAAAAATGAGTGTTCCAGGGAAAGAAAAAAAAATATAGATGTGCATTATATATTTTATTGAACATGGTCACTAAAAGTAAAATGAGAAGATGAAAATTCTCATCTTGGAAAATCCTGGCCCTCATTTCTTCAGTGTAATTGTAGATAGTTCATGCATGACTACATAAATTAGACAACTCCATATTTAAACACCCTGAATTTTAAAAGACGATAATCTGCTCTTAAGTATGCAATAGATCCAGTCATATAGATGGATGTTACACATCTCAGGGCAAGCATTGTGCAATACTTGTAATATTTCCGGAGACACTAGAAAGACAAATGACCTGCTCCAATGAGTATGTCACTGTGTCACTGCGACTTTGTGGAATGCTTGATTTTAATTCAGGAAAGAAGGAATGATTTATTAATTTGTTTCCAATGTTATTTCCAGCTCAGAAAGAACATTTTCTACACAAGGCCACTGAACAGAATGAGGGCAAGTGAAGAGACAAGTATTTCTGTTAACGAACGCCTCATTGAAGAGTGTGAGACAGCCAAACATCTACATCAAGCCAAGAAGGTAAACATGATGGAGTAGTCAAACAGTAGGCGGAGTTGTGTCCTCAGTGTCAACTTTTTCTCACATTTTCTTTGAGAGTTGTTGCCAAAACTCTACATCCATGTGTGGTTTAACTATTTGTTATTGTTATCTTTATGAACACATAGATTGATTAGCTTTTTCAGCTTCTTAGGCAACCTGTGGGTTGGAATAAGGGTGGTACACTGAATATCATATAGTCAAGTCTTGCTGTTTTGCTTTTTTGTTTTGGTCAGCATTATTTTTTTTTTTTTAACATTTTGTTGTCTGCATCTAATTGTGCCATTTTCTGTTTGTCTCTTGTCTGGTTGTGCAGATCTAAAATTTTCAGTGCTGCATTTTGAGAGGTTTTGCTTAATCACAACTAAATCCTGATTTAATGCATAGAAATGACAACAACCACAAAAAGTGCAAGGCATTGCAACAGTATAGGAAAATGAAAAAAAAAAAAAAAAAGCACTGTGTCTATCATCTAAGAAATAAAATGTGTTTTCTCAGCACGTAGAGGGACTCTGATAATGCTATTCATATGTGTGTGTGCCTGGAGAAAGGTACCAGTTGTCGCAAATTCAGACGACCTTGTTTTTACTGTTAACTCCGAAAAAACTATAGTAAAAGCGACCTCGCTAAAGTAAACAAACAAATTAAGAAGAGAATCAAAGTGTGTAAAAAAGAATACAAAGATAAAATTGAAGCAAGTTTTAAATCAAATGACATGTCATCTGTGTGGAAGGGAATGAAACAGGTTACGGGGTACGATTGTATGAAGAATAAAGTGAATGTTGTGAATGAAAGCGAATTTGCTAATGAATTGAATCAGTTCTACTGTCGCTTTGATAAACACGATTTCTCAAACCAACACCAGGAAATAAGAGACAGTTTTGATTTTGATAATGATGAATGTAATATTTGTTTTGATTATGATGCTCTTGTGAAACAATTTAAATCTGTTAAGGAAAGAAAGGCATCTGGACCAGATAACATTGGAAGCAAAGTAGTGAGAACATGTGCTGAACAACTAGCAACAATTTTTACTTTCATCTTCAACAAATCCTTTCAAAACCATTACATACCAAACATATGGAAATTGTCAAAAATCTTACCTGTCCCCAAAAAACCAAAAATATCTGAAATGAACGACCTTCGCCCAGTTGCCTTAACTTCCATTATCTTTAAATGCTTTGAAAAACTTGTTTTAACTGAAATAAGGAAGGAGGTCAAACAAAATCTCGACCCTTTGCAATTTGCATACAAAGAAAACAGGAACACAGAAGACGCCTTATTGTTTTTATTGCATAACATCTACAGTCATTTAGACACTGGTAAAACCTGTGTTCGTGTGCTCCTAGTCGATTTTTCTTCTGCGTTTAACACCATACAACCGCACTTAATGTTTCAAAAGCTTACCAACCTACACGTGAGTTCTTTTTTAAAGAGCTGGATCTTCGAATTTCTAACACAGAGAAGCCAGTTTGTGGATATAAACAGCACATTTTCCAAATTACTCACAACAAACACAGGAGCGCCTCAAGGCTGCGTGCTGTCACCTGTCTTGTACACATTGTATACAAACGATTTCACTGTAACACACAACGTTTATCTTCTTAAATTTGCCGACGACTCTACTATTTTAGGTCTTTTATCTAACTCTTGCCACGAATATTCTAACATTGTACAATCTTTTCATTGTTGGTGTAATAACAACTATCTTCTACTGAATGGTAAGAAAACAAAAGAGCTTGTTTTTGACTTTAGGAAAAATAACAACGATCCTGTTTGCCCTCTTACTATCAACAATGAAGAGGTCGAAATTGTCACAGAGGCCAAATATCTTGGCATTACTATTGATTCATTGCTTAACTGGCATGCGCATGTAACATATGTATACAAGAAAGCTAACCAGCGCATGCATTTCCTCAGAAAGCTCCGCTCTTTAAAAGTTAGCAAAAGCATTCTGAAAATATTTTACACCATGGCTATTCAGAGCGTTTTGATGTATGGAGTTGTCTGTTGGGGAGGAAACATCTTACAAAAAGATAAAAATAAGATCAATATTTTAATTAAAAAAGCATCCAAAATTTGTATCTGTGATCTGCCATATTTTGATGAGCTGTACACTGGTGCTTGTATTAAAAAAGCTAATATTATTATAAATGACCCCCAACATCCCCTGAATAAAGAATATATAAGATCTGTAAGAAGTTTAAGATTGTTGTCAAAGAAAACTAAAACTGAGCGCTATTTTAAATCGTTTATTCCATCATCAACTAGGATGTTACAATAATGTCGTCATCTTGATCGTAATCTGTGCACTTGAATTGTGTCCTGCGTGTCAGGTCAATGTGTTTTAGTTAGGGAAGCATATTGTGTGCACTGTTAATTTTGTTTATTTATTAGTGTGTGTGTATATATGTGTGTGCGCGCTATATATCATACTTTCTGTTTCTGTAACTGTATTGTTATGTATTCAATGATCAAAACAAATTTCCTTGTACAAGGACGAATATAATTTATCTTATCTTATCTTATCTTATCTTATTCTTCTAGAAAATTCAATGCTGAACACGCTGCTTTTAAAATTTTAACAATATCTTAAGTAGTTTTGAAGATATGGCACATTTTTGTAAGACAGGGGGCAAAAACAAACTTTTGAGAAAAACAGCTTTAACAGCTCACTCCCATGACAGACTTTTTGGATATTGTTGGGGGAGCGTATTTTTATTATAAAGGCAAATAGGGAAACTACTGAGTTGTGTTCACTGCTCAGCTCTAGCTTTCTATGTAAAATACTGCACTCTCCTAACAAGATCAAAAAAACTTCCGACTTGGCGGTTTTTAGGGGACCGTGGCATGTTACACAGTAAACTATAGATGAGCAGTGAACACTGCTCAGTATTATCTCTATAACGGCTTTGTAATTAGTCCACGGTCCCGTAGCAACAATCACTTCAATATTACTTCTTGAAGAGTCACATGTTGTACAAATAATTAATAAAATAATATTTAAACATAAACTATTCCAAAATCCTTTTCATATCCTATTTAGAAATGCTTAAACTTGTGTTTTCTGCAAGAAGTACATTTTCGACTAGTCACGACTTTTTCTACCTTTTCACCCCCTAGCTCAAAAATAGCTGTACCGACAACTGATACCTTTCTTCAGGCGCACACACATATAATGTTTTTGTCTTTGGACAGCTGTAATTATGTCCTGAATGTTCTCAGTAGAGAAAGACTGAAATTAGTGTCCAAAGATCTGAAAATTGTAAAAAGTTGATCATCACGAAGTTACTTCAGTTGAAAACATCCACTTCCTCTTTTTTTTTCTGAATGTCAGTTGTGTCCTTGGCGCTTATTCTTCACTGTGCGGGCCATTGTTATGTAACAACTAGTCATGTATGCGTCATATATGTACTGTATGTGTCCAGTGCTACAGATCAAGATTAGACTAACAACTTTGTGCTTTGTCCTGTGTCTCTTTTCAGGAGGGTGTTGAGCTACAGCTGGAAGCAGCCTTCAGACAGAGGTTGATGAATGCTTACCAGGAGGTCAAAAAGCGATTGGTAAGTCCTGCTTGAGCTTGGATCAATTTAGTAGCTTGATCCTTGGCGTATTTGGAAATTTCAGTCAGGGTGATTACCGTTTACTTTCTCCTTAGAGGTTCCCAGACTTTAAACCCCCTGAAAATTGGTTTGTGGAATGGTTGACATGTAAATGCCATCATTTGTGAATCTCTGTCAAAATGAGTGGATGTGGACAGATATTTAGTTCTTTACTTGTGGCTTGAAGTAAATTGTTCCTGTTCACCTGCTGGCGGTCTGCTTTTTTTTTTTAATCCCTGACTTTACCCTTCCTAAGAGAGACTGACCAATTCCACAGGGGCTGTACAAAAAGCACTATCGCACCATTGTACTCTCAGATGCAGTAGCAAAGCATTTTAAAATTATTGTCTGTCTTTTTTAAAATATACGTTTTGAGAAAATACAATAAAAATAATAAATGAATAAATCTAATAAATGATAAACAAAGAAATAAAAGTATAATGTGAATGATACAAAAGAAAATAAAGTGTCCTTACCTTTTCATAGATCTACATATATATATTATATATTCCTATTTATTTTGTTGTAATTTGTCACAAAACAATAACTTAATACAGTTTGCACTGGATGTGTAGCAGCCAGCATTTGAAAATTTATTGAAATAGAAATGTTCAGTTTTGGAGAAGTAATAATCCAAAGAGTCCCAAAGGGATTGTTTCCCCATTTCCAGTTTGCACATTGTCTTGCTGTCCACTACTAAAGCAATTTGTCTGTAAACTCATTTACAAAACTTCAGATCTATACAAAACAACTTTTGAGAATTTTACCATACAAAACTATTGAAATCTGTCATGAAATTCAGGAGCTCTGAGTACAAAGTGTAAATAAAGAACGTGCCAAAATAGACGGTGGAAGGTGCAAGTAGTCGTTATTGTGTCTACACACTGCAAAACTCAAACTTAAACTCTTGGATAAATGTTGTTGGCATTCGGTGAGTCATCTGTTTAGTAGAAATTATAGGTTACTTCTCTCTGCAGCAGTGAGATTATCCTGTTGTCTGTGTTGTAGGATCAGATAGAGACCTTGTGTACTGAGCATGTGTTTGTTGTTTGCATTGCAGGATTACGAAGTTGAGAAGGAAAGTGTGAAGAGAAGGTTCCAGCAGGATCATATGGTCAACTGGATTGTGTCCAGTGTCACCAAGAGCATCACACCCCAGCAGGTCAGCACATGTGTCTTCCTCTCTTGCATCACCCTGTCACAGTTTCTTAACTATAAACTTTGGGATGGGCAGATCTTGTGAAAAATTGATGATGATGTGTGGCAAAAATTGATGTAATAGATGAGAAGGTCATGCCGATGATGGCTTCACTCCTCAGTGCAGTCAGTTGGGACTTTGAAAAAGCTTTTTCTTTTTTTGGAGAGGATTAGTGGGTTACTGGGACAAACCCTTATGATGTTAATAACTATTGGCACACTTACATCCACTTGTAGACACATAACAGAAAATAATGGCCTTTCATGTCGTGTGATGTACAAGGTATTAATCAAGTAGAAATTTGAAGTGTGAACGAATTGTTTGAAAATGAGCTTAAGACCTCTTTATACAGAAATTGCAGTTGGTCAACACTTTATCTGCTCAAGAGGTGAGATTTTACACCCTTCTTTTCCCATGCCCAGAGTAAAATTTATGAAAATGAGGGTATTTCAGAAAAAATTTATAACTCAGCAGCTGCTTGATATTTTTGCCCCAAATTTTCAGAAATTATCCCAGGTCTTCTTATGCAGTCTTTCATGAAATCATAACTTTCCCTGTCAAAATATGCAGTCTGTGCTTCGTTGTCATCAGTTCCTACCCCTTCACTATCTTCACCCCTATCACTACCACTGTCTTGACATCTAGGTCTTATCTCTGAAATCTAAAGCAGCGTCATTACGAACCACTTTCCGTATAAGTGGACCAAGAAATTTTATTAGAATTATCTGGAAACTCATCTCCCGAGTCACTAGGCACTGTTAATGTCATTTCTGAAAAATATGGTTATGCCTTTGCTCATTCATTTTTGCTCGGAATCTACCCGCAATCAGCACCAATCGATAAAAAAATGTTTGTTTCAACTATTTGGGGAAGAAGCAGAAACAGTATGAACCGTGCATGTCAGCAAGGGAAGCTACTATGATTAATAATGTTATTGATACTGGCATGTAAACATTGCCGACCGGTGAGATGGTAAGCCAGCTCTTGAATCGCCGATTTTCGATATGGTAAAAGAAAGTGTTAAAAAAAAGGATCACTGTTCTGGCAATGATCTAAGAGTATGATAAAAGGAATAAGAAACAAAGCTGAATGAGTCAAGCACAGTACATACATGTATTTAAGTCCCTTTATTAAACACACTATCCATCACACACTGGCAGTTTATGTCTGACCTTCTGGCTCAATATTTTAGTTTTGCATCAGGGAGAGAGAGGACTGGTTTCTATTGTCCCATCAAGAGAGCAATTGATAACAGCTGATGAATTTGTCTTGTTGCAGGAGAAAGAGAGCATCCAGAGCTGCATAGCCACACTGAAGAGACTGGCAGGCAAACAAGCCACAGCTTAAAAACTCTTGGACATCTTAGCTAACTTTTCTATTGAACACCGGTTGTCTGTAGGTTTCTGCGGGGAGGGGACGTGTGTATGAGAAACTCTGGAATCCAGTCTTCATTCCAGGACACCAGTAAGGCCACACTTATGATATGTTAGTACTAAAGTATGGAGGTGACCTTGGTATGTGACCTGGCAGCTGAACTGACAGGCAAGACAAAGATTTGTGAGAAATTTCTGTTCATACCATTATTTAACTGAATTTTGGTTCTGTAGTTTGAATGATTTTCAGGCGTAAATTGATTGCTACTTCTAGAGAGATTATGTTAAATAAGTGAATACAAAGTAATTATGTTTTTGGTCAGGATGTAAAATGATTTAGAGTTTTTTAAATCCTGGAAACAAAGTTTATTGAGTGAAAGCGTGAGGTGAATGTTTGTGATGATGATATTTGAACTGTGAGTGACAGAAAATTGTGTTTATGTCTAGTGAAGTACAGGTGAAACCATTGGGATTTTGTCCTTGTCATAGACAGCTTTGGCCCTACATGCTCTGATCAGTTTTTGTCCTGTGATCAGACTATCTCTGGGTCTGACCTGGACTTGAATCCTGTGAGAAAATTGATCGGCCATAGTTTGTTCTTTGTGTTACGGTTTTAAGATGAAATCAGCAGCAATCAGAGTTTTCTCATTGAGACAGACTGTTTGATTCTGTTCTAGAAATAAAGAATGTTTATATACAAATGCTCAGTCTCTTTTGATTCTCATGTACACTACATTGTCTGATTGGTGCCTGATTTAGGACTGGTTAGAAGTTTTTGGTTTAGGAGGATGACTTTGGCTTTTACACTGCGTTTTTCTTGCTGTTGTTTGATTTATCTTCTCCCTCTTCATGTTTCCTGCCTTTCTTCCTCGCCTTCTTCTTCTTCTTAGCCCTCAAAAGGTTTTTTTTTTGGTTGTTGTTAAAGAGACTTGATTTTGTTGCGTGAGTGGGGGGGTGTCTCCATCCATTGGGTTTTGTGAGTGTCTTGTGAAGTTGTGTGCAATGTGTATTTGCCGCTCCAGGAGTTAGTTTGGTGTGGTGTGTACAATGAATGTATAACTATAAGACGGCCTGCCCAAGGTGCTTGGCGGTGATGCAGAGCAGCAGTAGGCTGGGGAGGAGAAAGGTGAGGTGTATGACTTTTGGTGGTGGCTGCTGATGCAGTGGGCTTACTGGGTTCTCTTTTGGGCTGTCTCTGCTGAGTGCATTGGCAGTCCAGTTTCGTGGTTGGCAGGAACATAGGCAAGGTGATGTTACTTTGTAATGTTAGGTTCTGTGGAGGTGAAAAAGGGCCTATGTAACAGGTCGCGACCCTAGAGTGGCGTGTCTCCATCCCGATGTAGTTCTGAGATTTAGCGTCTCCATTGTTCCATGAACGGAATGAACATAGATTTTTTATTGATACCAAATTGTGCCTGTGCTCACATATCACACTAAACTATATAAAACTAATATTTTCTTCGTTAAACCAGCCTGACTTCGTGTTTATAATCTTATAAAATGAAAGGGTGACCTTATAGGCTACATTACATGTAGCCCCAATATACACTCCCCCTATTGGCCTTAATCAAACTATAATATACGGTCACTCAATATATTGGGGTTACATGTATCCTTCATAGCCAAACACCACCCCTGAAACATTATTTGGGCTACCGTTTCTCGCAACAGTAATATTAATCTCCGGGTAGCCCAAATTATTATGAAGGCTACATGTAGCCCCAATAAACACTCCCAAAAAGAAAATAGTGTCGGAAGTAAATGTAATTCATTGCGGTGCAATTTTGGCCCATTTTTTGCTTGATGCTACAGCGTAGACTAGACGACAGTTTAAAAAATTTTTTAAGTGTCAACTAATCCAGCCCAATTACTTAATTTTGTTGTGTTTGTCACGAGCCGCATGAGCTCTGTTCTGTTAGTCATGGGTTGGGTTTATTTTGGGAGAATATGAAATGCGTTTAGCTATTAATCGAGCCACGGATTTCGTGATGAGGGATGTGTGAGTGAAGTTTGTAAAACATTAAGTTAACCCTTTGATTTTGGTATGCATGTGAGATTTTCTTGTTTACATAGTAGGATTGTAGAAGTTTTAGTGTAGGTTTTTGAGTTGTGTCCATATCCTTTTGAGAAAGCAGTTAGGGTTAACTGAAAGACAAACTTGTGTTTGTCGTGGCTAGGTCCTTGATCGTCCAATCGGGAGGGAGACCCTTAGTAACCATCGGGGGGTATAAAAGCTAACACACGTACTAAGATCAGTGGATTCATATTTCGAGCATTTGGCGAAAAGACGAGTCACGGGGGCCTCCTACCTGAGTGGAGATGACAGACAAAAAGATTCGCGCTGTGAAGAGACCTAGACAGTGACGAAACCTCTGTGCACCAGGCTTAAGTGTGCACACCGCTTACATTGGACTCTCTCGTTCGCAAAACCATCGTGAGCGAGGAAATGGTGAGAGATCCCTCGTATGTGTTAGTGCCAGGAACTGACAGTTTTTCCGTCACCCCATTGTGACGAAGAGAAGGGCATTGAATATATGTTTACTAGATGTGTAATGAACTGTTAGATTGTGTTTGAGATTGAACTATGTTCATTTCCTAGATGTATACTCCTTAGTGTGGAGCAGCCTAGATATTTTGTAAAGTGTATTACTGTGAAAATTATTAGAGAGTGCTGCTACGCTTTATGAGTCAGTCAGTTATCTGATTAGGTGCTATTACTGATAGTATGAAAGCGAGATAGACCAAATTGAATTTGTTTACACCGGTGTCCTTTAGGAACCGTAGTCCTGGATAGGCGCACTTCAAGAGTGCATAGTACTATACTTTTCGATACCCTATTTTAGATCGACTTGCTAGAATTTCAGTAGTGGATGACATTTATGTAATATCTATGATTGTGATTACCGTAAATTATGCAGTCGAATGTTGTAGTATGATTACATGGCCCGTCAAGCCTGAACATAAGTAATCCTGTGTTGCTTAGTTATTGTGGTATGAATGTTTCGGGTGTGAGTCTACTACATCCACCAAACCCCTCGTTGACATCTGGAGGGGACCTACAATAATGCAATTATTCCAAAAATCCCACTTCTGACAGTGTTGATTCAAGTTTCGGGTATTTTTAAATAAAAAATTGTAAAAATGTAAAATACAATGGTCTTTGTTTTGGCTCCCTGAAGTAAGCCCACTGCACGGTGCACCGGAAACGATGTATTAATAGTATAATTATTAATACGCGATAAATTCTGAACACGAGTTTCCGTATCAGAAATGAGTGTGTAGTGCTCGGAAGCGCATGAAATCTGTAGTTAAGACTGTAGTGTAAAATATGGAAGCTTTCCGACCAAAAAGAGAGAGAGAGAAGGTTGGGTTCACAGGTTTATCCCAGATGATGCCGGATACCTCACCCAATATTAATACAATGTAGAAAAAATGATTGAAACACCACTAAACTGCTAAACATAACGACCAAAATTCATGTCCACAGAAAAATTTTATTTTCTCAAAAAAGACTTTACATTCAAATTTGAGATTTTGCATGCAGTGTTAGAATTTCAATGACGTTGTGAATCCGAAAAATGAAATTTGCAGCTTTTATAGTTTTCTCAAAGCGGTGAATTCCTTTGATCTTTTCGGCTTTTTTTCTTTCAGATAACAGCAGATTGAAGAATATTTACTGTAATGACATTTTGACTGCATTATCGCGCTGGTTTGTCAGTGGCGTAGCAAACAGGTGTAACAGAGGGGCCATGAGCCACCTAGGGTCATAGCCTATTAGTGTGCGTCCAGTCCAAAAGCTTTGAGCTGAGCCGTAGCCGCACCGTAGCCGAGCCGCAGAAATACCTGCTCTTTATGTACCGGTATATCAACTGTTCACACCAAAAGCAGTAAACTCGCCGCATGGTTCGGCCACGGCTAGCATCGAGCGGAGATAAATATTCGAGCATTTATCACCGCTCAAAGCTAGCAGTCGAGCCGACCTCATTTCCTGATCACTAAATTTAGCACAAGCGGAAGTTTTCCCGCCAGTAATGTCAGTTGCTCGCTTACCGCTTGCTGTTGCGCCACTGACTGACTGATACTGGTGTGAAAATAAACATGGAAGAAGACAAAACAATTCAGTTCATTGCTTTATTGCAAGATTATCCAACTTGATTGAAACAGCAAGATAAGGACTTCATGAATAGAGATGTGAGGAAGAAGAACTTCTTGGGGATTGATGCCAAGAGGGGCATGACAAGTATCTAAATTAGCTGAATCATTCAGTATCCCTTTCTCCTCCTTTAGATCTCTCACTCTCGCTCCCTCATTCCCTGCCTCCGTTCTTCCTCTCACTCTCGTTTTTTTCTCTATCTCTCTCTTTCTCTATTCCCTATCTCTCTCTTTCCCCCTGTCCATCCCATACTACTTTATTTAAAAACAATTAAGCTGACGTTGTAAAGCATGATCATTAACTTTGCCGATGTTGGTAGATTTAATGAAGTGTTAGTACCGGTATATCAGTTTAGAGACATTTGTCTTGCCAAGGCAGTGCGCCCGTTCCTACAAAGCAGTTTTTGTCTCATCCATATTCCGCACTCCGCAAGACGGCCTCTGTGACCAGCTTCCCCATTGCCTTTTGTGTTTCTCTCTCGACCGCTGTCCCATTCTTGGATGTCTGCTTCTGTGACTTTGTTACCTTCTAGCGTTAACACTGCTTACCGAAGTGTCAAGGGTAGTCGTTCCTCAGATGAAAAGATTTGCGATAATTGGTTTTTTGTTTCTGTAAGTCAGCAGAGATCATATCAAGTATAGCATATATAGAATGTCTGTGGTAACATTCGGAAATATGATTGAAAACGTCCTTCGTCTTCCTTTAGATCCGGAAACAAAAGCTGGAATTCTCCACACGTATCCCGTTTGGCATTTAAAGGATGAACCCACTATTCTCTCTTGTGTTCCAACGAGAGATCATATTTCAGATACATTGATGGCCCCAATAAATGCGGCAACACGCAGTTTTCGTTCATCCGACATGTTGGAGGCCTTGCCAACTAATTTTACCCCCGTCAACACTTAACCGCTTGCTCGCCCACAGCTCAATGTGCACACCAGCATGGTAGCTATTGGTGTGAACAGGCAAGCTTTCGTCGAGCCAAGAGTGAGCAATTTGCCAGCCACGCGCTAGCTGCCAACTAGCGGCAGTTGCTTTTGGTGTGAACAAACGAGCTGACTGCTTGACAGTGCCCGCATCTAGCTCCGAGGCTCGGCTCGGTTAGTAGCTTTTGGTCTGGACGCACCCTAATAGGAATACAACTGTTTATGGGATTGATTCAATAGGTGGAGCGCGGTTGATTTGGCATGTCAATATAAAGTTGTGCCGTCTGTTTGGATAGTATGTTTGATTAATTGTCTAGCTCTGAATCCGACGATTCCAGAGGATTGATATTGATAATAATATTTGGTTGGATGAAATTAAGTCCGTCGTTTTGCCAATATTCTTCTTCCAAACGTATTGTATGGTCTTCGCATTTGGTGAAAAATTCTCTGTCAATTTCTCTAATAGCTGCGCAGGCAATTTTTTTTTACCCCTGACATCTTGAACGTTGTATTTCCATAGCGACCTTCCCTTTGACTTTAGCCCACACAAGTTCAATGGGGTTGAGATGTGAATGGTAAGGAGACAATCGCAGGCTTGTGTGTACAAATTGATGGATAATCTTGTCGACCTCGAATATTATGGGCTTCTTATTTTTTCGCACAAGAGAAAGCAACTCGGGTTTAAGATGAGTTGAGCTGAAAGGAATATTTTCCTTCATCAGCCATGCCTTGACATCGTCTTTCTTGCTACTGGATGTTGGAGTTTTATCATCGTCTGTCTTGATGTTGTGGTATGATGCGTTGTCCATAACCAAACATGAAGGTCTGTCCAGTGAAGGAAGAAGAGAATGTTCCAACCAGTTTTTAAAAATTGTTCCATTCATTTCTGCATGATAGTCTCGATTATCCGTTGAAATTGAATTATAAACGAGCTCTGAGTTTTGGATGAGCCACTGATTTCTGCTTCCAGCATGCGCTATTATAATTCTATCACCTTTGCTGGTAGGAATATTTCTCCTGTGCTTTCCGTCTTTGGATTGCCATTCCTTGTCATATGTATGGTGAGCATTGACCCATGTTTCGTCCAGGTAGACAATATCAAAGCCATGCGTGCGCTTTTCCTTTATTTGACGCAGGTTCTTACTCCTCGTTTCCACTAGGTGCGCTCTTTCACAAAGTCACGAAATATCATAAAAACCACAGAAAAACTGTGGGGTCGCAGCAGGGCTATAAGCAAAGTCAAAATTGGGCAAAAAGAAAAAGTTGTATGTTGCGAAACCCCGCGTGAGAAATAAAACCCAAACAATACAAAGCAAACTAAAGAGAAGACAGCAAATAAACAAAAAATATACATTAAAAAAAATTAAAAAATTCTTTATTATTATTTTCTTTCATTTATTTATCTATTTATTCATTTTAAAAAAATTATTTTTTTTTTTAACTAAGTAACCTGTTTCACTTCGTTCCTGTTGAAGTCTTTTATTGTTCGTTTTTTTTCACTTGACAAAGGCGAAAGCCGAAAATTTGTGTATTTTCTGTCTTCTCTTTAGTTTGCTTTGTAGTGTTTGGGTTTTATTTCTCACGCGGGGCTTTGCAACATACAACCTTTTCTTTCACAATGTAAGTTTCTGCCGGATGAAGATTTCTTGAATGCAAAGCCCATGCTTCTAACAACCCTCCACAAATGTGTTTTTGAAATTTGAATTTTTTTTTCTGAAGATGAGATCTAAGCTTTCTCAACGTGACAAATTATTTCCTCTGAAACATGCTTTCAATTTCTCGCTTTATCACGTCCTTATCAAAATCATCTATCTTCTCCTTTCTTCCTCTCTTCGACGGGGTGGACGCAATGTCTGATTCCTGCAACCATCTTTTGAGAGACTTTAGACCAATTCCCAAAGCATGTCGAGTCCTTTTAAATGGGTCATTGATGTCAACATAAAGACAGCCACGTCTTGTTTCTCGTCTGAAATATCGGAACAATTTCAAAGCAATGCTTCTAACTGTAGTAAATTTGTACTTCAACGCCGTAATAGTGAAATATAGTGTGATTGATAATGAAAAATACGAGTTTCAACGGATTGAATAAAAACGCCACTGAAAGATTCAATTGTTGTATATCAATGGTGCGTCAGCGTGACCTCATACGTTATTGAACGGAAGGCACGTTTTTCTTGGTGCACACAGTCTGAACGAAGGGGATTTCAATGTAATTACGAGTGTTTTGGTTCCCGACATTCATGATTTCCGTTCATTTGGAGTGAGTCAGCACTTAATTGAGAAAATTTAGTAGTGTAAACTAATATTCTACTCAGAGTGTTGCTGTAGTATTTTATATAGCGTTAAGAGACAAATTTTAAAACTGCTGGTCTTTTAGGGGTGCAAAAAATATTGTTTAACGTCATGGATATCCTAAACCTGCATACACATTTTTACTTTCGTCAAACAGACAGTTTAAAAGATATAAGAAAATTGCCATGGTCATGAATTTTGGAACGAACTATAATAAGTTCTATTAGGTTTATTGCGAGATCTGAGCCCAAACAAAATTTCAAATCGATGTTGTTTCTTGATTTGGCCTATGGTAAAATACAACAACAACAACAACAAAAAACAAGTAGTGGAATGTTTTTGATGCCACACTGCTTGTGGTGGTCACACAGTACAGTGATGATGGTCACAGACTAATAAAATACCCAGACTGGATGATCCCATTGTGTGACGACACAAAACAGCGAAAGGTCATGAACCACCCGCCATGTTTGGTTTACGGCTGCGACCGACGCTTCAGCATAGGTACAATTTTGAATGGTACCATCTTGACGCGCCTACTGAACGCGGAAGTTTGGTTCCGCACCAAGAAATTAATACATGTACAACCAATCTTGACAAATAAAAAGAAATTTCTACTGCAGATAGAACTAGAATCGGAATTTCCCGAGCGGCAGCCATGTTGGGTATAGGTAGAATGCGCATATTTCACTTTACTTCCGGGCCCGCCATGTTGTTTGGCTAGACCTGTCCACAACAATGGAGGAATGCAATGTAGAAGACGCTAAAGTAAACCATTTGGACCCAGTCAGTCGGGCCAGGTACGAAGAAAAAATTGCAAAAGTAAAAGGACTCGATCCTTATAGCATCCCTGACACCAGCTGGACCCAGAAAGACTTTCCGGCGGTCACATTTCCAGACATTGTGGCCTATCTAGTGTGCACCACGAGTTTTTACACCTACAATAATGGGGGAATTCCCCCAACCTATCTGTGGCAGCTCAGTTTTGCCTTGTCATTTTAACATAAAATTTTATCAACTTAAATTACACTGTATCCTTAAGCAACAGTAATCTGAAAGGACAACATGTTGAACTTGTTTAAAATGGATGAAATCAGGCCTACTAGATCTAGGATCTTGATCAGTGCAGTTCAGAAGGAATTTACTGAATCTGCTTACCTCCAGAAAACACACTAACAAGTAGGATGTTCTTAATGATTCAACTTGAAAGAAATTCACAACTAACCCAGTTCCAAAACCTATTACCGAACTGCCTGGTTCTAACAGTTAATTCTGTCAGACACCTACCTTCACTCGGATATAATATATTGCTCTAGAGCCCTAGGCTAGATCTATCTGGCCTGCAATATCGTGCAAACTGCAATACATGTAGCCTATGGAGATCTAGATCTAGCTCTCCTGCGACGAAAATAATAGGCTTAGTTTTATCATATTATTCAATTAAGATGTAAAATGATGATTACCTGAGACGAAGTGCTCGGCACAAACAAAATGGTGCGGCTTCAGAGTTTTGGAGTCAATTCCCTTTCTGTTCACTGCCTTCAACCACAGACGATGTCGACGTTCCGTTAATTCTTTCACTTCCTTTCCCTCCTTAACACGGAGGATAGGGAATCTGAACATCTTACAGCCACCCTTTCCACCCTTGTTGCTGCAACCAACAACGATGCATTTCGCTATCATTGTAACTGTTTTAATATCCAAGTGGAATTCGTCACGCCTCGCACTCACTTGAATCGACTCCACTGGCCAAACAACATGGCGGAAAACCAAAACGAAACCACTCTGTGACGTCATGCGCATTCTACCTATACGGAAATTCCGTAAAAAACGACACAGCCCGAAGATGAACTAGCTTGAGCTTGCAGGCTTGAAATGACTACCCGGGATTCTAATCATCACGTGGTGAATTGCAAATCACCAAATCAGCTTGCCCGTTCGCAACAGCACTAGCTGGAAGTCGTCATCTAAATCTCTGCTTAGCACATCATATTCATATGGGTGTGAGGAAATTTGAATTCTTATTTTAACGGTCTCATTTGGAATGTTTGTAGTTTTGATAATATATAAAATAAAAAAAAAGAATAAAAAATTTTGTGCCACTGATTGTATGCTCTCTTTATTATGTACATTGGGCCCCTGTCTAATATTTTTAAAGATCATGGTTTTTATTACCATCAGTATGCTGATGATGTCCAACTATATCACCCTGGTACGACTTTAGGTCATGTTGACAATGTTATAAAAGATAGTGAAAAGTGTATTATGGACACAAAAGAATGGATGAACCAAAACAAACTAAAGCTAAATGAAGACAAAACAGAAGTTATGATTATTGGAAAGAAAAGACAAATTACTGCAATTAAAAATGTAAAATTAAATTTTGGTGAAAGCACTGTAGCAAACGTGAATAAAGTTAAAAACTTAGGCACAATTTTAGAATCAGATCTCAGCATGGAAAATCAAATAAGTTCATTATGTCGATCATTAATGTTTCAATTAAAAAACATCAGCTCTATTCGTCCATTCATATCCCAAGAGGCAACTCGAATACTTATCACTTCACTTATGTTTTCAAAGCTTGATTATTGTAACTCTCTGCTCTTTGGAATTCCGAGCAACAAAATAAAACGCCTTCAGATAATTCAGAATAATGCAGCTAGACTGATTTTTAGAAAATTAAAAAGAGAATCTGCCTCAAGCCTTATTGACCAACTTCACTGGCTTACTGTTGAAAACAGAATAAAATTTAAAGCTGCAGTTTTGGTTTACAAATGTCTTGAAGGTTCAGCTCCCTCCTATCTTTCGGAACTTTTGAAAAAACATGAGTCTGATAGATTTTTAAGATCTACTACAGAAAACAAACTGGTTGTTCCCAGGTGTAAAACATTAAATTATGGAGATAGAGCTTTTAGTTGTTTTGGTCCCTGTGTGTGGAATTCTTTACCACAAGAGGTTCGAAATTCTGCCTCTCTAAACATATTTAAAAACAGGTTAAAAACATTTCTTTTTAAAAACTGAATTTTATAGCTTGCTATGGATGTATAAAACTAGTTTGTCTGTGTGTGTGTAAGTTTATTTGAATGTGCTTTTATGATTTTTTACTGTGTACAGCGCCTAGAGCTTTTAATGTTTTAGTCCTGGCGCTATATAAATGTATATATTATTATTATTATTATTATTATGCTAACTCATAATTTTTTGATGTGTCCATATTGTCTTGTTACTTAAAGGAAGAATGGAAATGTAATATATTTTTTGGGGGGGGATTTAATGACGCACACCGTTTGGCATATAGAGAAAAGTGCAGTGTACCCCTATTTCTCATAACTCAATAGTTAAGACACCCAGGCTAATGCGCAATGTTAATTGTTAAAAAGAAATTATCCATTTGGATCCAGTAGGAGGACCTTCTTCGTTTCAGCATTATATACATTATCTGACAATAGGACACATTCGCACTCAGCTCAATGATTAGACATTTTGATTTTTGTGACCCGTCATGTTTTTCTGCTTGTTATGGACGCAACTGTGTCACACAAACATGCAGGTCACGTTGCTCTCGACCTGGTCCCGTCTAAAAGGATCACAGGTAGATACTGTACATGTCGTTTAAAGTCACCTTGTCCCTGATTGTTTTATGGTTTCAAGGCCATTAAATTTCCCTGCCCCGTGGCACATATTTCTTGCTGTCTCATCCCTGACCCACTTCTGTGCTAACCCAATCTGAAATCTTTCTTACTGAAAACAAAGGACACAGATTAACCAGAATGAGAAAACCGGATGTCGTCGTGCCCACAGAGAGAGGGGAAGAAATATTATAATTATTGTCATCTGAGCAAAATATTAACTGTAAGTCACAAAAACGGCGGGCGCATAGGGGGTGGGGGTCTCTGTTAATTTGCACTGGGGGGAGGGGGGGGGGCATGAAATCTTGGAAAACGCAAAAGACACACATACGCTGAAAGAAAGAGTCAAAATTGAGCAAAAAGAAAAGGTTGTAAAAGAGGCAGACTGACAAACACACACACAGAGACGTACTAAAATATAGAAGACCGACCAGAAAGAGGATGTGATGTATGTGAAAGAATTTGTTGATGTCTAGATTCAGACCAGACAAGTGTGTGGCGCAGCAGGGACGAGGGGAATTGGAGAAGAGGAGGGGGGGGGGTGTTAAGGTAGGGAAAAGAGACCAGTCGGTTTGTGTGTGTGAAGTGAAAAAAACTCGGCTGAGGGGGTTATTATTATGTCGATGTCTATTCTGGCCTCTGGGTAGGTGGGGTGTTTTAAATCTATTCGGGTATCTAGCGGCCTGGATAGAGTATTGGGGTAAGGGGGTTGACTATTCGGGCTTCTAGAGGCCTGAATAGAATAACGGTGGGGTGTTTTAAATCTGTTCGGGTATCTAGCGGCCTGGATAGAGTATTGGGGTAAGGGGTTTGACTATTCGGGCTTCTAGAGGCCTGAATAGAGCCGACCTATTATTATTGATAATTTACTTCGCGAACAAAAGGAGCTGAGAGATTGATGATCACAATGATCAGTCATTTAAATATATCAAAAGAAAAAAAAAATACGGCTATTAGTCCATGATCCCACAAGAACAACAAGATAATTACAGCATTTCCCGCATGTGTTGTCATGTCACGTTGACCTTGGAAAGATGACCACATTGATTTTATTATCAAGTTTTCTCATCTGTCAAAAGCTTGTTTGTCAGAATTAACAGTTGAATGGATGAATCTCAGGTAACAATCACCAGAAACTTCGTGCTTCCATGCTTGTGGCGGACGGACGTGCTTTGGTGCTGCTAACGAAGCAAGAACTCGCAGCTAAGTAAACTGGTTCACTTCGTTCCTGTTAAGTCTTTTATTGTTCGTTTTTTTCACTTGACAAAGGCGAAAGCCGAAAATTTGTGTATTTTCTGTCTTCTCTTTAGTTTGCTTTGTATTGTTTGGGTTTTATTTTTCACGCGGGGTTTTGCAACATACCTTTTCTTTTTGCCCAATTTTGACTTTGCTCATAGCCCTGCTGCGACCCTACAGTTTTTCTGTGGTTTTTATGATATTTCCTAAACTGCTGATGTATTGTTTGGCCCAGATTTTGACTGCTTTGATCATTCTCTTTCAAAATGAGCAAAATTAATTTTCTTAGACAAGCGGATGACGCAACGCTTGGGATACACTTTATATAAATTGGAGGGTAAATTCATTTCCAGTACGAACATCGACTGGTCAAGTGAAAACCATCATCTACAGAGATCTTGGATAAACCTGAGTAAGAAAATAGTCTACGCTCACCACAACTGTTGTGTCTCCTCGTTCTCAAGATGGCTGCAATTCTCCGATTGATTGACTCAGTTTGCTTCACTGCCTCTGTGGCTTTTGGACAGTTCAACATGGGCGGTTTGAACATGGGTGGCCTTGGATCCATCAACCCTCTCTTGCTGGGCGGTGAATTTGCTGAAAGTTTTGGCGAAGGAAGTGGAAATTTGCTGTTTCTTGTCTGTGGAAATTATATCAGTGTTTTGAAGTTATTTTTCTTCGTGTTACAAATATCTCAACTGTTCCCGCACACAAACCTATAACCAAAGTCATGTCCAATCCCTTCACACACAGCAAAATTCAAATATTTAAATTTCACTAGCTGAGTTGCCCGGCCCTGTCCGGGATAAATCGATTTATTAGTTTCAGTTCTGGGTGATTATTATGGACCTGCTTCATTTTGCCTGTTCCTTTAGCTTTATTTTATTTTTGTTTGTTTGTTTGTTTGGTTTTAGATGAGTTTTACTGCTCTCCCTTTGCGTGTTGACATCCTGCGCATTCCGTCAGCATCCGTCAAATGGCAATGATTTGCGCACGGGTTAGTTTGTTTGTTAGTGAACACATCGCAGGAAGTGATAACGTCATGTGTAGGCGGAAGTGGGCTATTATTAGAAACATACATCAATATCTTATTGATCGTAAATTTCGGATCAAACGCTCTCGTGAATTTAGTCTTTAATTATAACCGCATTTACCGATTAACTCAGAAATAACCAACGGTTTTGTTTGTGTATAGCGATAGGAACAATGTTCGCTATCCCATAATTCTTTGTGCCAAATTTCAGGTCGGTGCGTTGTGTAGTTTCCGTGTCCATAGGACTATTAGGGGTTTTGTTGTAGCTTTATTATATAGATATGTCTGAGGAGTCTCCACAGCTTTCCATTCAAATCAAAGCAGAAATTCTGTTGTGCTTTTCCTGATGACGGAAAGAGTTGATAGAAAAAACAAAACCGCTGTATTGAACTATTGCGAAAGCGTAGGACAAATTGTGCGGTTCTATAATGGACCGTGAATAAGACAAATTAGGAATACATTTTGTAAATAGTGGACCTTTCCCTCCAGTTAATAATTGTTCGCACTGAAAATAGAATCCAGATCATTTCATGAAACCATAGTCCACACACTGACCCTGAAGACCTCGGCATTTTCATTATTTTTGCATCATCAAAGAAATTATCGTGTTGGCTAATCATTTCATCACCGTCACTCTTATCTCTAATAAGCAGCGACCTAGTAACATAAATAGTTATATGTAGGTGTATATTATTTCACATTATCAGTTCCATCGTGGGGTTGAACTATTGGTGTCACCAGCCACCATAAACACGGCAGTTACTGTATATTAAATTTGATCTCATTGTGTTTACAGAAGATTCTCACTCAAACCGCTCTTGCTGCTCACCACTGGTCCTTGTGATCGTACGTAACCACAAATTAGCCCCTCTCACTCCTTTCAATTAAATGTAAAAGTACTACCATAGGTTGTGGTTCCGATTTTCTGCGAGAATTCCCGAATTGCTTCACATCGGGTTAAAGATAACGTTGATGATGAAAGGGCTCATAATCGATTCCCATTGTCGGTTCTCTTGCAGGGGGTCATCTTTCAGTTTTGTTTTTCTTTCTCATTAAGCATTAAGATCCCATGACTTTTATTATCCAATTGCTATTGTTATAATGTATCAACATTAATTATAATACGTGTATGATAAACATCATTCAATGCATTGCTTTTGTACTGGCTGTAAGGATTCTTCGTTAAATTGCTGAATGTACCACTTTCTACCCCAGATACCTACCAAAGCATACAAAATCAGCGGCGACTTCAGATGTTGGAATTTGGTGTCAAAAGCGGAGCTATCGGAGGATGTAAGTTTGGGGACTCCAGGGTTGGTCAAGCCCTGAAAACCTCTGACCCCGGGCCACGCTAGTATATATTATCAGTGAGACACACAAAGTTATCACTCGGCTGATGTTCCCACTAGAATTTGCGGCGAGAAAAGTTATTGTCGGTAATTTCTACACTATACCCGAAATCAAGGAAAACCCGTCAATTATTATGCCCCTACGGACCAATTCTCACCAAATCAGAATTTTCCTACATGCAGAAATGGAGGTGAGATCTAAAGGGTCAAGTCTCGGCAATCACAAAACTGAACAAAGTGTAATATATGTGGCAAAGACGTGGGATTAGCATATATATCAGTATTTTCTCCTTAATACATGTAGGTTATTGTTATGGTGGTTATTGTTGTTGTTGTCGTCGTCGTTCTTGTTGTTGTTGTTGATGGTGCCCTTGTTTTGACATTGAAAAATCCTCTGTTGGTTGCCAATAACTTCCCTAGGACTTCTGTGTTCAGGCCTGACGTTTCCAGACCAGGGCGTAAAGATACGTTTCCAGTTCTACGCACCTAACTCAATATTTTTGTTTCGTTTTTTGTTCTTGTTTTTATTATGTGTGACGAGTTCTGGATTATTGGTTGAGTCTGTTGACCCAGTTGTCTAATTCCCAAGCCACTGGCCGCGTGACCGCTACATTACCCAGAGTCATAGACACAGATCAGTGTCAGAAACTAAGCCAGTCTGACAGCAACAATAGACATACTGAAAAGCTTTGCATTCTCCCATGCTTAGCTGAGATAACACATGCACAGGCAACAAAACATAGCATAATGTCCTTTTTTTTTGGTTCTATTTCCCTCTCTCTCTCGTTCTCTCACGTTCTCTCTCTTCTTCTTCTTTCTCTCTTCCTCCCTCTGTCTGTCTGTCTCCCACCCCCCCCCCCAACACCCCACCTCCCACACATATACAGCATTAATCCTCTCACACATTAACCCATTTCTTCCAGTTTTATCTCTGTTATGTTCCCCCAAGGCCCAATCTCCCCACCCCTACCCACCTCCACCCTTTTGCCTTTCTATGAAATGTCTGTCTTTGACTGTTTCTTGTTAGGTTACAATGTCATAAAAAAGAATCATCTTTGTGCAAGGCAGATAAAATATAACTTATTGATTTTGCTAGCATAGATCGGTTAAGATTTATATCCACGGAATTAAGCATAGTATTATTAGCACATGTATATTGACATAGCCTTGTGTGTTTTATCAAGCAAACATCGCCTGATTGTGGATTTATCAATAGCGTCGTAACATGAGGTTTAAAAATATATCAAGTTTTATCAATATTCCAATATTTCTACTGAATGTTCACTTCCCCCCCCCCCCCTACTCTCGCAGGTGAAAGTGGAGTGATCGGCCCATTCAGCAGCGCCACCACTAACGCCACCATCACCTTCAACCGTCCATCACCCTGGCTCTGTCAGATCTGACCACCGCCAGCCCTGCTGTGGCCGCCAGCTTTCAGATCCGACCCACCGCTGTCACCACCACCAATGCACAGGTCATTTTCAGGGACGGGTCAACCCCACCCAATGTGGCCAGCGCCTTCATTTCTTACATGGCGTGTCCCAGCAACGGCGCCAGAACTGGTGGTGACAGTTAAAGCACACCAAAGAAACAGTTTTAAAGCATTTGTTTTTCTTTGAAGTAAAAGTCATGCTCCATGGTTTCATAGCACTCTAGAGAACATACATTTATCAAGCCAAGAACAAAATTTTTTACATGTATCATTTTGTCGTGTACATAACAATGTCATTTTGTATTATTATACATGTATTATAACATGTACATTATTACCTGTAAATTTGGTTTTCATTGGAGACATCGAAGATGCTAAAAACTTATTCCGGCAACCGAATCTCAGCAAGTGGAAAGCCTGGATGACCACACCTGTAGATATGGACTTCTAAGAGTCTAATGAATTAAGAAATTGAACTCCGCTGATTGGTTAAAAAATAGCCAAATCTGATTTTTTCAGTCTCTAATGTAGTACATCCATTACGTGTCGCAGTGCATTCAATGATCACGCCAAAGGTGCCACAGCAGCCAGGACTGACAAATCATTGTAGTCTAGCGCATTATTCAAGTGTGTCTTGGGCACACAATATAAAAACTGCTTGTAACGTATGCTAAAGATGTAGACTTGAAGAATGAATATGGATTGCCAGTGATTGTTGTGTCCCTGGGAGTCACATGTCAGGCCCGGTGAATGTTAGGTTTTGTTTGGATTTGCAAGTAATTTAGAAATTGTTCGATATTATTTACAATGTGGTGGTTCAATCAATAAAGCATTAGTCTTTTTATTTCAGTCACAGCATTTGTTCGATTTAGTGTTGATTCACTCCATTTGTTAACAAAGTAACAACATGTAATCTTTTCTCCCCCCCCCCCCCCTTTCTCTCTTTATATATATCTGTGTGAGTGTGTCTCTCTCTCTTTCTCTTTCTGACACTCTGTCTTTGTCTCTCCGTCCCTCTCTGTCTCCCATTCACTCTCTCTCTCTCTCTTTCTTATCTTTGTCTTAGTTGATGTCCTCAGCTTCTCGATGAAGCCATTATGTTCTAAATTGCTATGTGGCTTGAAGATGGCGGGTGCTGCAGCTGTTGTTGCCGATAAAAAAACCAAACAAAAAAAACCATTCCTTTTATTAGTAGAGGTCCAAACCACTGACGAAGGGGAGAAAACTAGACAATTTAGTAAATGATATACAAAAAACCAGAGTTACAACCCCTCTATTGTCCGTAGTTGACCTGGTCATACATCGACAGTGGGCCAAAAACGTCCGATGATTGCAGGTCGTGCTGTTTAGTGCACACTGATGCATACCTGTCCTGCGAACGGAAGTGAAATGGCGGCCTATTAGTCAATACACGGTTGTTGTTTTGGGTTGTTTTTTTTTTATTTAACGTTTGAAGACACTTTAGAGAATTATGTTTTCACAAGAATATCCTTAATTCTGAACTCAGTAGATCTACTCAGCATTTCAAACTGAAAACATCTTGGTTTGTATACAGTTAGGCCTGATATTTCCAAGGCCGGCACTATTGTATACATTGTAATTATCTAATTCTCTTGGTATTGCTGGCATTTCTGTAGAGGGGTAGATCTAATGCCGAATGAACCAATAGGTGGCAGGAAAAGGAGGAGCTCGAAATTGGGAAGGGGATAGGGGGCTGTGAGTTAGAATTAACGTTACAATCATCATCGGTTTGTACAGGAAACGTGTCGTTCTTGTGGGAAATAATCCCCCCCCCCCACACCCCTCCCTCCCCCGATCATGGGGCTTTGTTGTTGCTTTCTTTCTTTATAAAACCTCACTTTATCCTCTGAGCTGGAGAGGCGGGGTAATTAGTGGTCAGGTGGCGTTATCAGGAATGGCAGGACTGGCAATTCTCAACTAGAAGGATACTTAACGTCATCCTGAATGTTTTTACTATCAGTAACAAATCTACAGACAAACAACTTTCATTTTTCACTTTCATTCATTTCTTATAATAGTAATGGTAACGAAATCCTGATTCTGTTTTTCCGTAGAATATACAATTATGCTTTGTGGAATGTCCACATTCACGGAGCATGGACGTTTTTAATGGACTTTCTCTCTGGATTTCTTTAATATTGCTAGCTTTGGCTAGTGCACTTCCCTTTTAAGGCTGTAAATCACACAACATACCTCATTTCCCAAGTCACACGAGAAACACATTAGACAGGAGACAGAGCTTTGCTGTTTGTCAGGATGTCTCATCAGGATGTTGACATCTATCTCTCTGACTGTGCCGATGAAGAAGATCCATATCCTGGTAAATATCTCCGGTCATTTGTCATTCTCATTGCTGTAATGTCTTCAGAGTACATACGCGAATCTGGGGCTCCAGCACTTTAGCCCCTGACTTTACAGTATGTGTCTGAAACATCTTCCAGCCATCTGACATAATGATATTGAATTTTATTTCACTGTCCAGAAGAAAACTATATTCAATGTTGTTTTCATGACTTTACTGTATACTTTTAAGAGCATGGCTGGTCACTTACGCCCTAAATAAACAATAAATAAGGCGATATTATCAGGGCTACTTTCTTGCTGTCTGTATAAGATAGGTGGATCCTGGGGTGTACCTAGCGAAATAAGTAGGTTTAAGGATAGGTGGACCCCGGGCGCGAGAATCTTTTTTACACTGCGTTGCCGGAAAGGAGGTACCTCTTTGGAATCCCCGTGACTATTTATGACAACCGCACAGGCGACCATTACGTCACCAAATTCCTTGGGTAAAGCCTGTTAATTGAAATTGGGAGTCACCTCCCTTTAACACGGCTATTTATAACAGCCGAAGAAACGGTGAATTCCTTGGGTAATGCCCACTCTAATAGTCTAAAGAAATAGCCGCGAGAACGTGAAAACTTTCCTTGGTGGCAGAATGTTGTTGAACCCACTCTTTGCGTCTCATACCTCGAGACCCACTCTCACACATTGCTGTGGTTCAACACCTGTGTGGTATAAATCTAGATTAGATCTAGATCTTAAATTGTCATTAGATATCTCATCACTCAAGGCTCCCACTCTCAAATCTGTGTGATAGAAATCTGGATCTAGATTTAATTATCATTAGGCTACATATCTCATCACTCAAGGGCAAGGCTCACACTCTCATGTCATTCTGTGTAATAGAAATCTGGATCTATTCATCACTCATGGCTCACACTCTCGTGTTATGCAATAAGATAAGATAAGATAAGATCAATTTTATTCGTTCCTGTGCAAAGGAAATTTGTTTTGATCATTGAATACATAACAATACAGTTACAGAAACAGAAAGTATGATATATAGCGCGCACACACATATATATACACACACTAATAAATAAACAAAATTAACAGTGCACACAATATGCTTCCCTAACTAAAACACATTGACCTGACACGCAGGACACAATTCAAGTGCACAGATTACGATCAAGATGACGACATTATTGTAACATCCTAGTTGATGATGGAATAAACGATTTAAAGTAGCGCTCAGTTTTAGTTTTCTTTGACAACAGCCTTAAACTTCTTACAGATCTTATATATAAATCTAGATCCAGATTTAATTATCTTTACATATCTCACGACTCAAGGCTCACATTCTCATATCTGTGTGATATAAATCTAGATCTAGATTTAATTATCCTTGCCTATCTCATCACCCAAGGCTCACACTCTCATACCTGTATGGTACAAATCTAGATCCAGATTTAAATATCATTACATATATCTCATCACTCTAGGCTCACACTCTCATATATCTGTATGGTATAAATCTAGATCTAGATTTAGATATCATTACATAATATATCTCATCAAGTGCTCAAGGCTCACACTCTCATACCTGTATAGTACAAATCTAAATCTAGATTTAAATATCATTACATAATTATATTTCATAACTCAGGGCTCACACTGTCATATCTGTGTGATATAAATCTAAATCTAGATTTAAATATCATTACATAATTATATTTCATGACTCAAGGCTCACACTCTCATACCTGTATGGTATAAATCTAGATCTAGATTTAAATATCATTAAATATCTCACGACTCAAGGCTCACACTCTCATACCTGTGTGATATAAATCTAGATCTAGATTAAATTATCATTAAATATCTCATGACTCAAGGTTCACACTCTCATATCTGTGTGATATAAGTCCAGATCCAGATGTAATTATCATTACATATCTCATCACTTAAGCCTCACACTCTCATATCTGTGTAGTGTTTGGTATAGATATAGAGTCTAGATTTAATTATCCTTACATATCTCGTCACTGAAAACTCACCCTCTCATATCTGTGTGATGCTGGCTAGATCTAAGCATAATTTTATCTCTCATCGCTCATGGCTCAATCTCTCATATTGCTGCTGGTCAACAGCTCTGTGATAGGAGATTAGATTTGATTAGGCCTATGATTTCATATTTTATTATTCATATCTGTGTGATACAGATACATTTAATTATTATGTTGTATCTCACAATTCAAGGCTCACTCTCTGTCTCTCATAGTGCTGCAATTCAACATTTGTGTGATCATCTAGATCTAACTGTGATTCGATACCTCATCACTCAGGACTCACTCCCTCATACTACTGCATTCTGGCTATCTCTGGTGAATTCTAATCAGACAGTAGCCTATTTTGCCAGTGCATCATCTTCAATTCATTTGTAGGCTACAGTGTGATTCTAGAACTGCTTAAAAGCAAGTCGACAGGAACGTTTTTAATTATAACTGAGATTTATTAATCATACCTCCGTGGTGCAGCGGTTGAGTGAGTGGCCTTGAATGCCAAGTTTCTGGTACCACCAGATAAGTACTCATGACTGGAATTTGTTGCTGAATTACAACATAATTTTTCTTTTTGCAACATCAGTCTTACGGACCACACCACTTTTAAGAACTACTATCCTAAAACATTTCACTACAATGAACCCAGCCCGGGGTGCGAGAATCATTAAATCTAGATCCAGATTTCTATCACACAGATTTGAGAGTGGGAGCCTTGAGTGATGAGATATCTAATCCAGGCGAGAATCTTTTTTACACTGCGTTGCCGGAAAGCCAAACAAAGCTCTACGTCACCACCTCACCCTTTTTGACGATACTTCTGTGTACATCGATCGCCAATGGCTACCCCAGCCCCTTTTCACCTGATTAGTCAATCTGACTACCGCCCATTGATACAAACTGACTACACCCTCAGGGTGACGCCCCCAGGTCCAACAAAACATGTAGGTCTAGATCTATCGACATCCATGCCGCCATTCGAATGTTTGTTTTCTTACCCTAGCCTAACTTGGCGATGAAAAACAGCTTTTCATTGGTCCGGGGTCCACCTATCCTAAAACGCTTATATTTCGCTAGGTACACCCCGGGGTCCACCTATCCACTTTGTAATCAAGACAGTGTTTTAATCAACCAGCTAGGCGCTCACCAAGATCAGTATTGAGAATTCATATAATTTGGCAGTTAATCTAAAGGGAAATGAAAACCGAAATGTGTTGAAGTCAATTTTGGAGAGGGAATATCTCAGACAGCAGTCAGTCTGACCTTTGGCAAGTTTCAGATAACAATTGATAGTTATTATTATAGTAGTCCATGAAGTCATCTATAATCTTTGTTTATGTCAAACTTAAGATAATCAGATAAGCATTGGCTCAGAATGATATTCTTATCCCGGTTTAAATTTATTACACGTACGCACTATACAACGATCGAACAGAAACTAGATACATGTATCTTGTACAGAGATCGTCAGAACCGCCTTTCGCGCACGCCACATTTCTAAAAGCTGCAGCATGCAGTCAGTGGAAAGCGGTTGCCATACGACATTGAGTTGGTGGATGCTATTATGTAGGCAGGCTGTAGTAGGACAGACCTACTTGAACTTGAATGACTTTTCGACATACCAGAGACACATGATATCGAGACCAAGCAATTGGATATATTCCGTCAGTCGACTTGCGCGCGTATCATCGATCTCACAATGCAACAATTCGCACCACGCCCCTTCATAATTGAACGAAACAGAAATAGTACTCACCGTATTTGTACGTGCACAATTTGTGGTCTATAGTGGAGAAAGAATGGTTAATCTCCTTATTCTGTGTCTCGGGACAAACTCATCACACACGATGTGCACTGACAACTACGGAAATATTCAGTTGAACAACAGTTCTCGTACGACACATTATATTCCCGCATTCCGTGGATCTTGTATATTCATGTACAATGTAGGCTACTTTGGAACTGCCAAATTTCAGAATAAAATTCCGACAGGACTGGTCAGGTCAAAGTTTGAGTAACTTTCCAAGGTGTTAGATTATTGTACATGTTTGTCTCTTTCAGCTTGTACACGTGCACGTGTACTCGTTCTGACTGTTGTCTGAAATCTGGAACATGTATTTCACATGGGTCCTTGAAGAATGGCGTTTGAAACAACTTAGTGAAAGCTGATTTTTCAAGCTGAAAATGCACGGCTGGGAAAGTTAAACCTCAAGAACTAAATACGGAAGCTGTTAGATTCAAGTAAATTTATCTAACCACTACGTGGATTGCCAGGAGTTAACGTAGATATTGTTTTTGCGTGCAATCTTAGCTGGCCTTCTCCTTACATGGGTGATAGTTTACAATGTGCTTCATTTTATTTGCTATGAAAGAAGTCATCATCTCTGAAAATAATGTGAATTTGTTCTATTCAGTGGCGAGGAGAGTGACTATGAAATTAAGCATGAGGGAGAGACTCACAGCAAAGTTACAGAAGCCTAGACGGATATCATCCGATGTATTGTTTATCTTGTTGACTTTTGTGGGAATTCTGTGCGGGATCACCACTGGGCTGTCAGTCCGACTAGTTCAACCAGGGGAGGACGCTCTGCTTTGGATTGGTGAGTTATGGACCTCAGGCAGTTACAAACAAACTCTGTACTCGTCCCCTTGGCAATGTAAATATAACATGGACGTGACATACAACTCTTGTCTGGGACCTTAAGAGTGTGGATTGTGCGGGGAAAGGGGGGGGGGGGCAGGGGGGAGGATGAACAGCCCTTAGTGCTACTGCATTGTTTCAGTTGATTGGTTTTAATAGTGAGTTCCCATTTCCTCTCTCTCTAAAAGCTCTGAATACGAAACATAAATAAAGAACATGCACCAAAATAGATCATGAAGGGCGCCAAGTGGCCGTTGTCGTGCCGACGCACAATAAAACCCAAGCTCAAAATCAAACTCTTTCTCTCTGTCTCTTTCTCTTTTTCTCCTTATGAAAGAAAGCCAGAAATGGTTGCAGTGAATACTGGTTAAAATCACTACCGATGCCACTGATACAAAAATCTCGAGTGATATCTGACAAGAAAAATAAATGCGCTGTCACTTGGTGAGTAGTGGATACAGATCCAGCTCCATTTTTAATTAAAACGATTGATTTTACGCGTAATGGGCACATTTTCAGAAAAAAAAAAGCCAGGCCAAACAGCGATTACATGTTGCCGACGTTGATGTGTCTGAATCACAAAGTTTTATGAGCCAGTGTTACCCTCCGGTACCTACTCCAAGACCAGGCGCACACGAGTGAGTTTTTAATCACACAGTCCAACAAAAGCTATTCAGCTCCCAATAATTAAATTAAATTATGTCTTACTCTTACACTTTGCAGATTAAAAAATCACCCTTTTGCAGGTCCAGCGGGAGGACCGTCTGTTCTATTCCGGTAACTAAACAGTTACTCAAAATGGGCAAGTGAAAAATCACTCGTGTGCGCCTGGGCTAATTCTGATCTCACACCACATGATCAATATTTGATTTGCCGAGCAGCACAGTTTTGGGACAAACTGAACACCCAAGCTGTAAATCACTGGGGCTGATGATTATTGCCGACTCTAATAGAGTCTTTGACTGTCAACCTGCAACCTTTTGGTGAACAGATTCAGCCATCTTAACACCTTTATGGACCCCTGGACAGATTCTTCTGTGATGCGCACTATTTTCTTCCCCGTTTCAAAAACCAATGTAAATGTGCATGCATGGGGCCCCTGGGCAGATGCCCCGTATGCCCATGCGTTAAGATGGCACTGTCAACAGCTGTGATCTACGGGACATAAAAATGAAGCACATATCGTGTGGTAGACTTGCTGTTACAACAGCACAGCCAAGCGTCACTAAACACATTTAGGCTTCCTCAAAGCATAAAGGATATCGGAACAAGAAATCTTTTAAGAACCCTCTTGCAAATGGGGTCTATGACAGCATTGCTTTCACAGTCCCTAATAAAATGAACAGTTGCTGCAAATGTATGTTATGAGAGTGTGGATCAGGTGACTGACCAACATGTATTCCCAGGCCCGGCGACTAGTATGATACCACTGATGTATTCATTGGTTCGGCGATTTGTCAATGTGCAATACCAGCAATAGCGTTCAATGTTAATTCATGTCCCTGCAGCGCCCTTTCTCATTTCATTGTTTTGTTGTTTTTTGTCCTGTTTTCTTAGGCTTGCCAGGAGAGTTGTACTTGAGAATTCTCAACGCCGCCATCTTGCCTGTCATTGTATGTAGTGTTATAGACGGTAAGTCACGTGTCCGGTAGAAGAGGGAGGGGAGAGCAGAAGGAAACACTTGGGCTGGGGGAAGTGGGGAGGGGACGGGTCACCTGTTATTATTTCTTACAAAATTGACATAGAGGTCGAAAATTTAATAATTTTGTATTGTCAGTTTGAAACATGCAGATATGCTGTGACATTTGACTCGGCTTTGTCAGTTGGAGGTACGCAGACAGATTGTGACAATGGTGACATCTGACCTGGCTAACGTTGTCAGTTTGAAACATGTAGATATGCAGTGACATTGATGACATCTGATTTGGCTTTGTCACATTGAGACGCGTGGGCAAGTTAATGTGACATTTATGACATTTGACGTGCCTCTGTCAGTTTGTCACTGTCCACTGAGGGCCAAGTGCCATGCATTCGGTATCTGAGCGGTCATGTCTCTGTGAACAAATTCTTCAGTGTGTTCATGAAAATCAGTTTCTCGCATGTAGTCCAAAAGTAATAATTACAAACCAGAACACACGCAGATAAGGGGAAAAAATGGAATGCTAGTCGATGAATCAGTAAAGGTTCTTACAACGTCCGAATACTCAGGAATTGTAGAGTTAGATATAAATGGTTCTTAAGTCGCGTCTTATCCACTCTTTAGCTGCCTCACCTATTTGAGTTTCATGCCTATCTCTCTTCTGTTCTCCACCGACAGGGACAGCCTCTAATGACCCCAAGAGTAGCGGAAGAATTGGTATGTTCACCTTCATCTTCCTTGTGTTTGCAAATGTCATAGCCACACTATTCGGTGTAGCGTTTACGGTCATTATAAAACCAGGTAAGAATTCTCTCTATATAAATAAAATACAATTATGCGATCAATTTTACAATATGAGAATTGTTGGAATAGAAAAAAAAGATGCAAGTGACCATTGTACAGATAATTCTCTTGTCTCTAGAGGCACGAATTACAATTAGTATTAGTCCGTGGGCACGAGCCCTCATTGTATTCGTCACTGCTCAGCAGTTGGACACCAGTCCAGTTCTCCTCTTGTCTCGGTTTCTCTCTCCGCCCCCCCCCCTCACAATTTTGTCTCCTTCGATCTCTCTTCCTCTCTTTCTCTACCCCCCCTCCCTATCTATCTCATCATCCTTCATGTTTTCTCTCTCATCCTGTATCTGTACTGTCTAGGCTTATGCTCTGTTTACACTGGTAGGTTTTAGGAATAGAAAAAAGGAATGGGGGACTGTGTGGGAAGAAATCTCCTGGCTTTCCGTCTTTTGTTTTCCGATTTCCCCCTTCGAAACGATGTTAGTTTACCCTGGTCCGTTTTCTGAATGAGAAGCGATGCGCATAGGTTTGTTTTGGTCATGTTTCGAAGGGGGAAATCGCCAAACAAAAGGCGGAAAGCCAGGAGAGTTCTTCCCATACAGTCCCCAATTCCTTTTTTCTATTCCTTAAACCTACCAGTGTAAACAGGCCTTTACGAAACTTCTATTGCGTTCTGCAAGGGTATAGGAGTTTTTCAAAATCACAAAAAGATCCTTAGATTGTTAGTGTGGCAAGGACACGCCACCACTTTCCCTACATCTCTCACGGTTTTGTCAATCGTTCCAATATCAGGTTCAGGAGGCGTGGAAAACGTCCATCTCATAAAGCAAAATGGAGCAATGAGGACAATGGACATTTTTGCTGACTTTTTCAGGTATTTACAATTAATGACGTCATGGACACTTGTACGTCATATTCTTATTTATTGGTCAACTCAAGTGTAGTTTCGTGCTTCCCCTTCGTGCACCAAGTAGACATTACCAAGGCGACATTCAGGTGACATTCAAATTACTTATAACCATGACAAAATCCTACGAGAACACGCGACCTTCCTTCTTGTTTGTTTCAACTCCAATTTTTGCGCAGCTGAGAAATCGACGTTAACCGTATGCGGCTTCAGTACTATGATAGGCTTGATAAGTGCCACAATGCATTATAAACAAGTGTCAAAGTGCACATTTGTTGTACCTCTTCTACATACTAAAAGATCCCCAGTTCTTCAGAAAATGGAGAAAGAACGAACAAGAACTTTATCTTCATATTGTCGTTTGTGTCCATCAATCTTGGGAACTTTGCTCTGGGTTTGTTTGTTTGTTCGTGCGGTCTGCTCAGATGGCACGCCCCAATTTCTAGCCCTTTCGGCAGTTTGGTCCTGGCTACTTGTGGCACACCCACCCATATACACACACCCTCATATACATACACACGCGCTCGTGTGCAGAGTGTCATCCCGTACACGAAAACACGGAATCATAACTGATACACTTACACACCCACGAGAATAAACTGCGTCAAACCTTCTAATCTATTGGTTCACTGGTCTTCACCCATACGGTCAGTTTCAAGTAAATATCCCCCCCCCCCCCACCTAGATTTAATTCACCATAGTTGACAGTCAGAAGAGGAAAAATAAATCTTATGATGTATCTCCAGCAATTTCTTGCTACCCACTGCCCTCTTCCAATATCCTTCCACCTGATTCCTGATTTTTTACCTCCACTGTCATCACTTTCCCCTGACCTGATCTGATCCATCTGACCCTACACACCTTCAATTTACCTCCTTTCACATTATATCTGTCCCTTGATCTTTCAACCTGATCCTCTACCTTGACGGTCTTCCCAGTGGGTCCAGGGAGTGTAGAAATTGGCCCACTGCACACCCGCAGAGTGGTAAACCCCAGCAAATGGTGAGCTGTCCCTGACAGACTGGCACATCTCGGCGGCCTGTGGGTGACAGCTGTGGTCCCCCTTTGCTTTCTCTTCTGTTCTGCTTCTCTTTTCATTCACGCCGGGTGTGTTCCTGGCCTAGCAAAGAGTAGAACCACATTGAACGTCTCCACAGCGTGGGCGCCTCGCTGACCGTGAGATGTGAGATGGTTTGGGGGAGAATGGGAGTTTGGTGATTGAGGTGGACCAGTCTGCGGACTGCCCCTCTGCCGACACACCACTTTCGCCCAGCCTTCCCCTAGGACAGGAGGGTGGTATGGCCCACTCAATCGGTTAGGCCTCGAATTCTTTGCAGCTCGAGGCCTGGGTCAGTCCTGGCGAGAGTAACACCCTGTTGGAAGTACATCTCTGGGGTAGCCCTGTCACAACATCTAGGGATATCCGAACATTATGTGTCCCCCTAGTTGGACTCGGTGACCGGTGGGGAGCCCCTTGGATGAACAATATAAATCAACTCTCATGGATACTTAAACAAATCTAGAGCTTTCCTCAAATCCCAGCTTAAGCAAAAGACGCAGCCAGGCGGAACCAGGTGGAACACCCAGTCAGCGCAAACGACAAATCACGTGTCTGATGGATGTCAATACTGATGACGGACAGGCCTGGTTACCTTTCTTGGTGATCGGCACCCAAAATCCCGAAAAGAAATTAGAAAAACAAATGAGCATCTTGTGATCTATAAAAGGCTGAAAAGCATTGCAGACAAGGATGAAAAATGGTGAACTGCTTGTACAGTACATAAAAAAACAGCACACAGAGAATCTGCTCAAGCAGACTGTCTTTAATTGTGTTCCCATAACAGTTCAACCCCACAGGAGCTTGAAAAGCTCACGTGGTGTCATCCTCACCCGTGAGTTGGACGGGGAGAGTGAAGAGGACATTGTGAAGAACGTCCCAGGTGTCATACATGCCCGGCGTATCAAGAATCGCTGAGGAGATGAGCTGATGGACCAGCTCCATCATCGATACAATCAAGCCTCCAGCTCATCTAAAAGTGGCATATTTACAAATCCGGTCTCGCCATTCGTTCCAAACCTTATGCGATGCTTTAACTGCCAGCGGTATGAACACAGGAAGTCGCACTGCAAGTGATTAGCAGTTTGAGCTCGTTGCCGCAGCAGGGACCATGCGGACGACAAAGGCTTGTGCAGCCGAGCTGAAGTGCCCAAATTGTCAAGGCAACCACACCGCCTGCGACGAAAGCTACGAGCATGCCCGAAATGGCTAGAAGAAAAGGCCATTCAAAAGTACAAGGCCGAAAACGGAGGTACTTTTGCCCAAGCGAGAGGAGCAGTCATTCATTGGGTCGGAACCAAAGACAGCGATGCCGATGACGTACGCAGCTGCTGCTGCGAAATCTTCAGCTGTGAAGAAACCAGAAGCACAAGTGTCCTCAGAGACAAAGATGAATAGCAACAGAATTGCCACGACAGCTAACTCCGCTGTCAAAGCTGCAGTGATATAGAAGAAAAATTTGAAAGAGAAATAAAAAAAAAAATTAAAAAAAACTAGCAGAAAGAACGTGACAAACGCCAGGAGTGGTTCCTCAATGTTCCCCAAATGTATGGCATGCAATTGCCCATCTAATTATATATTACGCACTTTCTCCACCTTTGAACGCAAAAGGCTTTTTTATTGGGCCGTCTACAGCAATCAAATTGTACATGTCCATTTCAAATACCGCGGAGGGTGCACGGAAGTTTTCATTATTTTGTTTAGTTTGGTTCTTTAATTTACAGAAAATGCATTGTTTCATCATGCTGTCAATAGCTCTAATTTTCATTCTCCATCTTCGCTCCATTCTGTTATAGCATGTCATAAAAAGTAACCATATCAAGCGTTCAGTTTGGTGCGAAGTGTCCTGGCGCGCATGAGTTCTGAAGCAGGACTGCAGATTACTACTTTTATTATAAGAGAGAGAGAGAGAGAGAGAGAGAGAGAGAAAGAGAGAGAGAGAGAGAGAGAGAGAGAGAGAGAGAGAGAGAGAGAGCGAGAGAGCACATGACTGTTTATTCCGGGCAATGCCCGGCACGTCATCTTGTTATTAATAAAACAGAAGATCACCCAAAAAAACTTTTTTTCACAGTTTTAATACTCATCAAAGTTTTAGTGGCATATAATGAAAGTAAATGTAAATATAATGTTGACGACACCCAAACATTTTTTTAATGCGAATTAGGTATCAAAGATGGCCGCTGCAATGATGAAAATGGTATGATACTAAAAAAAGAACTTACGTAGACAAATCAAATATTGATGAATTATTGAAATCAGGACGGTGTTGTTTTTTTTGTTTTCGCAAAAATGATACCTCATTAGTATGCATAGATGTTATAACTTCAATATTTACCAAGTTACGGCCAATATTTTAATTCATTCCCAAGATATATCAAACAAAAATAAAACTGTAAAGTTTCATAAGGATCTAACTAACAGTTCAAGAGATATGATGCATGCCATACTGTCACTGTAGTCAAAAAAGTGAATTTTCGGAAAATCGACAAAAAACGACAAAAATGAAAACACCACATGTTTTGTTATTCAGTGTCTCCCAGTTGAGTATGAATTCCCTTCTATTGCTAAGGCTTTGTCCATAAACCCCTTTTTGATGGCTCTAAGGGCCTTACGCCTTTGCTTTTGCTTCATACTCACTTTGTTCCCCATATTCACAAAGCGACTGTAGTTCATTATCGAACACATGTTCATAGTATGAGGGCCAACTTTCAGGGTCAGTTGCCTATGAAAATTCACTTCCTTGTGACCAGTTGACTGGCACTCTTCTGAAGAGGCCAATGAAGTTTTCCGAGGGCAAGTTGGGCAGAAAATACGGAAAATGTGACTAAATCCAGCTTTCTGATTTGAAAGTTTACAGTGCACGGCAAGGTTCTTACACTCTAGGTATCGCATCGTCCAAGTGATGAAATACGAGAAAGATGAAAGTAATATCACATTCATGGGAATGGATGCTTCTAGATCTAGATCTATCTCAGATTTCTGGCAGTTTGAAACACTTCATCAAGCTTATTAGCCCTGATTTTCGTGGCTGATTATGACTGTTAATCATTATCGGTAATAGGTTCTATATTTTGCTGACACGTTTTGGCGAACTGATTGCCTGCAAATTTTCGTTTTCTGGGTCAGCTGCCCACCCTTTATGTAGGCCATATTTGCTTACAAACAGTAAATATCAGTTTTAAAAATGTCTTCGATAATATTTGGTGGTTTCACATACCCAAAGAAGACAGAATGCAAGAAAATCGATGTCTTAAAAACCTCACAAATGAAAGCAGACACAAACAAGCTTAGTTATGTTAGCAACGTCCCTTGTTGAAATACTAAAACTACCTCTTTTTGGTCTAAGAAAAACTATTTCGCATTTTGATTCATGAAAACATTTGCATTTTTTTTATTTGGTGGATGGTAACTAAGGATAACTTGTCGAAAACAAAGCGGTTACTAGGCAAACCAGGGTGGGGGAGGGTGACTTAAAAAAATGATTCTGTAACAAGCTATCACTGGATTTGGTAGCTGAACATGACCTTAACTGCTGTATTTGTTGGGGGATCTTCTACCTTAACTGAATGTGTATACTTCATGCATATCCGAAAAAGACAAAATGCCTGCGGATCCTTGAAAGTCATTATTTTCTGACGTGGACCGCAACGTATCCTGTCCTTTCTGAGAGAGGCTTAAATCTACAACTTGATTTAATAATTTTTATACTTGTTTACAAAACCTTTTTCCAGATTTATACAAAACAACTTTTTTTGGAATTTTACCAGTGTGTTTAATTCTATGTTAAACTTGACAGCTCTGAACACGAATAATGAATAAAGAAAGTGTATCCAAATAGACCGTGAAGGGCGCAAAGTGACCGTTACCGTGCCGGCGGCCCGTAATACTCAATATCAAACTACTAACTTGACCTTTTCAGTGACCCCCTATTGATAGTATCCATCATAACTGTAACAGCCCCCCCCCCCACCTACTTTGATATATTACCAATGCTGATGTATCTGAAATTGGTATCAAATACCCAATCCGGCCTTGTACAAAGGGCTTCTAACCTAGCTTCAATCCTGAACTTCCATCTTGCTTCATAAACTTGATCTTGACCTTTTATTCTGTCTATCCATTCCCATCTCCTACATTGAAATCTTGACCCTGACCCGACCTTGGGACGGACAGGAACACGTTTACCGACAACATTGTGGGAGCGGGCATCCGACAAGCTCAGACCAAGTACGACAAAGAGGAGGTCACACGAGAGGTCAATATATCCGGACACCTGACCAATCAGACTACAGTAGAAAGGTCCAGATCTCTGGGTTACATAAACGGACCAAACATTATAGGTAAGGTACATATTCTGTGACTTGTTACAGTGATAGTGGTGACGATTCCAGCCACCCATCGATACAGTCGAAGTGCGGGTATAAGATGGAGTGCTGTAATATAGTACTACAGATCAGGGTTGCCAGATTGAAATTTTAAGTTTAAGCCAAACAGTGCTAGAAAAAAGCCAACCCCCCCCCCCTCTGCCCCCCACAAAACAACAACCAGAAAACTGATTTCAGTATAATTTTCATACCAACATCACACGAAAACTCCTGAACCAGGTTGATACCATCCACCCTACTAGAATGAGTGGAATACACATATATTTGGCTTAAATCTTGTCAATTGTGGAAGTTTTTCCAAGTATTTCTGGTGATGCAGTGAAAGACTTTGCAACATTTGCTTGAAAGCATTAGTTCTGTCCTGATTCTCACAGTAGCATAAAGATGATTCAGCTGGATTCCGTTTTAGTCTTATTTTTAATGGAGAATATATTATGAGAAAATTGAATTATCCTCAAGTACAGCTTTGCTGACTGGGGTTATCAGGCAAACAAAGACAAAAGTGGCCAGCTCTTTAAACTCTTCATGGTGAAGTAAATCAATCCAGAGCCACAGTGTGTATAGAAAGTCATAAGGTAGGTGACAGTCTTTCAAAAAAAAGCAAAAACAAAAAAACAAAAATCGAAGCAATTAAAAAAAAATATAAACCACAGAATCCAGTGTCAACTGGACACTCACGTTTGCCGGTTGGCTGTTTCTTGGCAGTGAGCGGCAGAAATCTTGGCACAAGTACTTATGACTGTATGTAACTGACTAAAAATATGTTTCCTCGATAAGAAATATTTCAGAAAAAGCATAGTATGAGTTTTTTGCGCAGATAATTTTCGTAAAAAAAAACAACAAACCAGAACCAGAAAATGCCAAAAAGCCAAACGAATTTTCTGACGCCAACCATATAAAAAAAAAAAAAAAGCCAAATTTCTGGAATTTGGTTTTAAAAAAGCCAATCTGGTAACCTTGGTACAGATGAACTCCAATATTGGATGGTGTAGCGACAGGACATCTTGACGCCAACGGCTCATGCGTTCGTGCTAGACCAAAAAAAAAAAAAAGAGGCAATCCGTCAACGACTCAAAGCAAAGAAACACCTTCAAAATTTCAAGCAAGTCCGACCTGTTGGAGCGGCGGTTGGTCTTGTTCAAAACCCCGCGAGTTTTTTATTTTATAATATAGATTATTACTGTTATTTTTATTATTATCATTTTCATATACAGCAACATGTTATATCTGTCATTACGAAGACTTTATTCATACAACAGTTCGCTCATCACTGCCTTGTGGACATACTGATGTTGATTCTGTTGCTAGGTGGGGTGGTAGCGTTTGTTGACATACTGATGTTGATTCTGTTGCTAGGTGTGGTGGTAGCGTGTGTTGACATACTGATGTTGTTGCTGTCGCTAGATGTGGTGTTGGTGTGTTGACTTAGTAATGTTCTTGCTGTTTGCTAGGTGTGGTGGTGGTGAGTACTGCAGCAGGGATGGCGGCCGCGCAGTTAGGAGAACGTAGCCGTGCATTTGTTGAAGTGCTCAAGGCTACCTATTGCATCATCATGCAAATCTTCCAGTGGATCAAATGGTACGCAATCATTGAGTGACGTCACACAGCTCACCATGTCGTGCCCTGTCGTGTGTACATGTAATTCTTGGGGAATGGTGTAAGGGAATAAAGTGAAGGAATGGCGTAAAGGAATGGAGAGTAAAAATATGTGGGAAGAACATGTGTTAATTACGAAATTTGATTACTGGAACAAAGTTATGTAATGACACCTAATTTCAAAGTATGTTTCCGGAAATCATGCACAGGGCATCATATTTTGTCAATCAGGTCGAAAGTTTTTTTGTTTTTTTTCGAGCTGGAATAGGGAGGGGAGTGGGATAGTTCGTGTTATGAATCTACAAAATGTCAATGATTCTTCTGCAACAATGCTTTCAATTATCTTCAAGTTTTTAAATTCTATCTATTTTCTAGGACAGGACCTGTGGGCGTGGCTAGTCTGATCGCAAAAGCTTTAGCTGAGACAGAGAATCTGAAGGCTGCTCTGTCTGCCATAGGAATGTTTCTACTGACTGTATTCGCCGCCAACCTCGCCTATCTAGCAGTGGTCATCTTACCCGTCCTCTACTGCTTTACTAGACAATCTCCCTTCACGTTCGTACGGAGCATCACCAAACCAATGGTTATGGCTTATGGTCCCAGTAGCATGTAAGTTAACATAGGAACAGACCAGTGATGGGTAAGGAACTTTATCTCCTAAAGTCCCAGCCATAGGTAAATACATGACAAGGGTATAATGTCTTATCGTCCCAGTAGCGTGTAAAGGTAGATCATACAGAAAAGAAGCAGTTTGCTTGTGCGGGTTCCATCTGCGTATCGGGCTTAGAGAAGTAGGCCAAGTTAACACTACACACACACACACACACACACACACACACGCACACACACACACACACATACACATACACAAAAAGGGTAGGTTTCCAGCGGCTGCCTGCGACTACCCGCGCTGATAAATTTACTGCTATGTCGACTTTATCCTTCTTTGCCAGCCGCTCGTTTTTGTCTAGTTCTACTCTCACACACATACCGATATCCGATTACAGATCCGATTCATCACACATGACTTACTCCGCGAGGTATCAGCTTCCTCACTGTTTATTACGGCTTTCCACGCGCCGGTTGTTTGGCGCTTGTTTCTTGTACGCAGGTTACCTGTTTCCTGCCTATCCAAACCTTCAGAAAACATACCCTGTCTCCCACTTTTGCATAAGTAGATTAGGAAATATAAGGGTATCTAATAAATCCCAGTACATGTACTAGACAAGTAAACATAATTTATGAGTGCCTCGAACCGTCTGTGGGCAATGTAAGTGAACATACGAATAACTCCATCAATCTTGGCGGTATAATTATAGATTGCACATAAGTGGACATACAGGTGTCCTCCATAACCTCAGTGATGCGTAGTTAATACGGAACAGTCCATCTCACAATTTCAGAAATCCGTTTTATCTTTTTCTTTTTACACTAATGTTTTGTTTTTCCATTTTTATTCATTAGCTAAACTAATCCAGTGTGTGTGTGTGTCCGTGTGTATGCTTCAGTATATGTGTGAGATAAAAGTAAAGCTCTTGGGTCTTGGCCGTTAACCCTTAGAGGATGATAGGGCCAAAAATCGATCCAATTATTTTACAGTGAAAAAGAAGATGGGGCCTTTCATCAACCCATTGAGAAAGCAGTTCTGATTGTAGCCAATTAGAATGTTTTTTTCATAAAATCTACAGATCTGTACATATCAATTGTGTTTTTTCCTACTATTGTAAACACATGATCGTTTTCTGTCCTTTGAACTAGTGTGAACCCCCTTCTTTCTAGATGGGTAACATTCAAAATACCCCCGTCTCCAAAAGGTTAAGGTGATTTTTTATTTTTTTTGGTGGGGGAGGGTGCGGGGAGAAGGGAGAAGAGGAGAGAGGGGGTAGGGCCACAGACTAATAAATTAACCAATCTGGAAACACGAGCTTCGGGCGGTGTCGTTTTTTACGGAATTTCCCGAGCGGCGGCTGTATAACCAACATGGCCGCCGCTCGGGAAATTCCGATTCTAGTTCTATCTGCAGTAGAAATTTCTTTTTATTTGGCAACATTGGTTGTACATGTATTAATTTATTAGTGCGGAACCAAACTTCCGCGTTCAGTAGGCGCGTCAAAATGGTGTCATTCAAAATTGTAGCTATACTGAAGCGTCGGTCGTTACCGTAAACCTAATATGGCGGATGGTTCATGGCTTTCGCTGTTTTGTGACGTCACATAATGGAATCATCCAGTCTGGGTATTTTATTAGTCTGTGGGTAGGGCTGTGTAAATATTATGTAATATTATTGCTGTATTTATTATTATTATCTCAAACTGGAGACATCATTACCTGTTGTACCTAATCAATTCATGATGTGATTCTGGTCCTTTTAGAGTGGCTGCATTGCCGGATATGATTAAGGTCAGCGTTTACACGTTTGAGATCGACTCCCGCGTGGCTACAGTAGTCCTGCCCTTGTGTACGGTCCTGAATCATGACGCTAGCGGACTCTTCATGGCCGTCACCTGTATTTCAATCTCTCAGTTTGCTGGGGTTGACTCGGATGTTAGTCTGTTTCTCAATACAGTGTAAGAACAGAGTTTGGGTGCCACTAAAGACAAGACAATTTTATAAGACGTGACAGTAGCTTCCTAGCGCCCTAAAAAATAACGTGAACACATATTATGGTTTCGTAGGAGGCGGTGTCTGTGAAGCACTGCATGAAAAGAAAGCTTGGCAAAAGGTATAATGGTAAATTAATAATGCTATGCAATTTTGTTTTAGTGCTACCCCGCGAAGAAAGAAAACGTTCACGAAACTTTTTTTCAGATCCACATAATGCAACTCTTGAGAATTTTACGAATGTGATAAAATGATACGAAATATTCAATTTCCTGGGTAAAATTTAAAAACTCTGAATAGGAAACATAAATACAGTACCAAACGCAGACCGTGAAGGGCGCAGGGTGGCCATTAGCGTGCCGACGCGGCGTAAATCCAAACTCAATCTCAAACTCCAAACCCACAGCAACGTTAGTTATTGTTATTACAAAGAAGACTTTTTTAGGAGACGAGAAGACAAAGTGCAAAGCTGAGCGAAGAAAATACACAATTGTGTTCACTGCTCAGCTGTCACATCACGCCTTTTGGGTGAGAGAGAGAAACAATGTTGCATTTTACAAGGCTGTTCGGTAGGCGAGGATAGGGTACCCATATAAAGGCCACCGAATTCTGTCATCGAGCCACTAGGCGCACCAGGTGAGAAAGAATTGTACTATATAATTTCAACAACTGCACATAGAGCCCACCTACGTTCGGTCCGTTTCAGCACCATAGGTGCTGACTTTTCTTTTTATCGGAATCCAAAATACATGTGATAAGTCTTTCATTTACGGCGAGCGGGGCGATTTTCTTCTGACCAAACCACATCTGTGGCCGTATGCTTAATCAATGCGTAAACTAAAGTAAATACGTTGACTGGTGTTAACGCAAGAAATGAATACAATTTGTCGTGTTAACACCAGTTAACGTATTTACTTTAGTTTACGCATTGATTATGCATACGGCCACTGGACGGGACGATAGAGGAAATTTGATTGAAGATTTGGATTCAGCGGCCTTAAATTAACAGTCTTCGAGAAGAATTTGTTTATTTTGAAAGAGAACAATTTTTTTAACCTTTTAATCATTTTAAAGACATGATAATTCAAAATGTTTAAAGCGAGCATCTGGTCAACTCAGTTTCACTCTGCACAATTCCACGTGGTGCAGTGAGTAGTGTGGGCAGAAAAAATGTACAATAATAAAACCTACCAGGCGCAATGCACCGACATTCTATGCCGCCTTTATGTGTAGCATAGGCGCTCTAGGTGGCAACCCGAAGCTCCGACCTATAGGCGCCGACTTACTCTTCGGCCTTTCTGTGGTTACCCATGGTCTAATTACAAAGCAGAAGAAAGAAAATATTGAAAACTTCATTGTTCAGCTAGAACTTATAATGTAACACCGGTGTGTGTGTGTGTGTGTGTGTGTGCGTGTGTGTGTGTGTGTGTGTGTTTTCGTACGAGCGTTAGCAAATTCAGGAGCGGGGCAGCAACACACCCCCAACCATGGGACAGCTGCAACACATCCCAGGGATTTTCGGTGACGTTCAGAGTCATAAAATCAGGCACAGTCCAGAGATTGCAGAACCCATGGCAGTGTTCGATAGGACGAGAAATCCCTTAGCCGATGACCTGTGTTTCGGGGTGTGTTACTGCCCCGCTCCTGAATTTGCTAAAACTCCTACCGAAAAAAATCATCCCACCGGGGTGGGGAGGATGAGAGATCTGGGTCCCTTTGAGGGGGGGGGGGGGGTTTCTGTAAAAATTTCAGGAACAATGTAGTGTTGTTTTTTTTTGCTGGTAGTGAAAGTGCCTGTGTGCACGTTCAGTTGGAGTGGGGGGGGGGGGGGGGGGAGGGTGGTCGATGAATCGGTGTCTCCTGTTGGTTTAAGCGACGCAAGGGAAGCTCGAGCGGGAAACAGGTGTGTGTGTAGGTGTGTGTGTGTGGGTGCGTGTTTGTGTGCGTGCGTGCGTGCGTGAGTGTAGGATATGACGTATCACAATTGCGAGTGTTGTCAGCATCTGAAAATTTGAAAGTACGTGAAACTCCCAATCCTCGAGCTTATTTGCCTCAATAAAATTAAAATGAAGGGTTGCATGACAAAACGCATTATATCCAAAAACTGCAAACTGAGAAAAATGAGATTTTTCAAAAGCCACTTTACACTTCAAAGTTGGACATTTCATTGTGATTACATCTGAAGTAGTCATCAAGGACATTTTAAAACTGAACTGTATGAAAATATAGGTGAATGCTACTAGGATCTAGAGCATTGTCTTTTATAGGCTTTTTCACAAAATGCATTATCTTCTTTTCAAGAGCAGGTTAAGTGTATAAATGCCCTGCTAGGCCACGGGTTGAATTCAGAGTTTTTTTTAAAATCTAGTGAAGTGTCCTTGAGCTGTTCTCGTGAGCAACATGTTTTGAGTGTTTTTTTTGACATAAAAACTGTAGATGGTTAAAAAGGAATATGTGTAGGTAAACCAGGGATGGCAGAGCAGCTCCAGTTCGTGATTTAATAGCATTGTTAGAGGGTGTGAGGTGGTTGTAATTGACTGTTGACCTTCAGTGGTTCGTGAAAGCACGAATTGTGCTGAGTCAAGTTAATAAGATTTTTGGATTTAATTGTTATTAACCTATTTAGAAGACGACCTTGTCTGTCTTAGTGCAAGGCCCTAACCGACTTACACAATAGAATAAATTAATACTGCGAGCTCAGCTCGCATGACTGCACCAATCAAATCTAGGGATTTGGACGGTAGTTGCAGGTGGCCAGACATTATAAAAGTCAGCCCATACCTATGTCCATCATCACATGCAGAAAAGTATCCACTGCGGAGTGGTCGGCTAATTTCGAGCCAGTTCGGAACAGAGACGCAATAGAGCAGACCATCTATATGAGGAGCCTAGAAATGACGAGCTCCAGCTAATAGCTACCCGGACTTTGTCCACCATGCAACGCTCTATTTGATATTCCCTGGTTCTTGATGGCCAGGGAAAAATGGTATGCATTGTAATTGTATGTCAGAATTCAGATGTTACCAGCAGTATGAGAGTCTGCTCCTAGAGTCACAGCCAGGCAGTGCCAGTATTAGAATATATGACAGGAGCCATTGCAATGGAGCTGGCGTGTGCTGAGACAGCGAAGACTATAATTTGTATTAAATATCCTATAAGTCATTAGTTATATTTGATCCAGTACTAGGACCTTTTAGTCCATTCTAAAAATTGTATTCTCATTTTGCAGTTACCCTGACGGTCATTTCATTTATATATGTTATCTTATGCAGCTAACTCAATACATTATTGTGGCCCTACAGGTCTGACAAAACTAATTCATTTGAGTTGTTAATTAATTCCAGTAAGAAAGTTAGTGTGTTCGTCGAGTGTGTGTTTTCCTCTTGAATTGCAGTCGATTGCTATAAACCACATTCGCGACATTCTTCAAAAATCAATCTGCATAGAACACACTGAGTCAGAACAAACGTAACGTCTGAGAAAAAACAATAAAAGGTGTAATTAAGTAAATTAAAGTGATAAAATGTTCTAAACAATCAGCGCTGGGTACATTACGAGGCTTTTTGATTCACTGGGTGAAAGGTAAAACGCTTGTACCAGTCCTTGGCTTTGGATCGATTCTGTCTTTTTTTCTTTGCATTGACCAAACTTACAACAAGATTCTCAATTCATTCACTCATAGATCATACACATATATCACTCACTCAACCAAAACATGATCCATACATGCAACAGGATTCTCACTTCATTCACTCACATAGGCCTGTTATTTGCTAAACCAAAACATGGTCCATACATAATACGTACAACAGGTTTCTCGCTTCATTCACTTTTACTGTCACTCTTATCATCAGCATCAGCTGCATTATTTTGCTGCTTTCGTTGACAACAGGAAATACCAAGTGGAGGTGTGTCCGGATGTTGACGATTTCGCGATCGCTGATTGGCTGTCGGCGGCTTTTCCGGCTTGTAACGCGTTCTGCCAAAAAAATAGACCGGGCGGATAACGCATTCTGTGAAATAAGCCAACGTTTGGCTCTAGAAAAAAGATGGATGCAATGCGTTTTGTGAAAAAAAAAAAATTACGCGTACATATATGCTTGGTACTCGGCTCTACCGTTTAGGGCACATAACTCATTTTTTTCCAATTTGGCGCTTAACGCGTTTTGTCATGCAACCCTTCAAATACACCCGCTGTTTTGGCGAATGAGATAAAATGATCAACATAGACATCTGACTCACGAATCACCCCCTCCCCCACTCCCCCTCCCTCAAGTGTGCTGACTATCGTGTCCACCTTCGCTGTCCCGGACATGCCCTCAGCCAGTATTGTAGCTGTGCTGGTCATTCTGAAGACAGTGGGTATTCCGCCCATCAACATAGGCCTCATTCTGGCAGTGGACTGGTTCGCGTAAGTGTTCATTGGACAGCTGAGACAGATAGACAGACAACCGTAAAGATACATTGTGGAAGGAATTTCAGACAGATAGACAGCGAGATAGACAGATAAATACATAGACAGACAGACAGACAGACATATGATAGATAGATAGATAGATAGATAGATAGATAGATAGATAGATAGATAGATAGATAGATAGATAGATAGATAGATAGATAGGTAGATAATAGATAGACAGATCAGACAGACAGGCAGACAGACAGACAGACAGATAGATAGATAGATAGATAGATAGATAGATAGATAGATAGATAGATAGATAGATAGATAGATAGATAGATAGATAGGAGAGACACACACACACGCACACACACACACAGAGGGAGAGAGCGAGAGAGAGAGATTCAAAATTAATAGTTCAAGGTAAGGGTTGTGAACACCACTGCCATGTAGCACGTATGGGTGTGTCCCGAGTGCGAGGAGGCTGGTTCTACACCAAAGTAATACCAAAGTAATACTGCCATGTAACGGGGAGATGAGAGATTTATTTTTACAAAGTTTACCACATCAAAGTAATGTTGAAATCCTGAGCGGAAGTAAGGAAATCGACACTACACAAGCACGCAATGTCTAACCATTTATGTTTGTTACTTGTAGGGAACAGAAAATACAGAATAAGTACAAGTGAATTGAATATTACATTTAAAACTGTGTGGGAGAATGTACCATGCTGAATTTCCTGGAAACAGGATAATAAAGTCATATCCTATCTTATCTTATCTTATCTTAAAACTGACTATTGATTTTGTTGGGTTTTTTTTTGTTTTATTTCTCCTATTTTGGATTATCTATTTTATTTTATTTCATGTTATTTGATTCTATTTTATATACTGACATCCTTTTTTCTCATTTTATCGCATTTTATTTGATTCTATTTTATATTATTTATTTGATTGTTAATGAAGATTTTCCTGCTCTTGTGTCTTCTTGTGCAGTGACCGGTTCCGTGCCGTGTGCAACGTCGCAAGTGACATGGTAGGGGTCAATGTAGTCTGGGCACTGTGCCGGGCATCCCTGCCAGCGCCTCCACCGACAGCCATCGTGAAGGTTGTGCCGGACCCTGCGTCCGACATGATCTAAAGCCTGGAGACGATTTTACACCTGATCATTGACTAAGAGCCTACTGTTGGAAATGTTGGACTCAGTGGCCGTATTCATAATCAATGCGTAAACTAAAGTAAATACGTTGACTGGTGTTAACACGAGAAATTGTATTCATTTCTTGTGTTAACACCAGACAACGTATTCACTTTAGTTTACGCATTGATTATGAATACGGCCACACAGGTCGCTAAGTACACCCCCATCTGTCGTTATATATACTAAATTTATATCTCATCCTGTTACTGGTGTGAATACAATGTCTTACTGTCAGCATGGATGCAGTTTGGAGACGTTTGTAAGGGCATGACAATGCAGGTAATGTGAGTGTAGTCTGCCTCGAGGCATCTGTATAATTATAATGTGCCCGCCTGGTGCTCTCTACACGCTAGAGTCTGTTTGATATCGTCTCAGGGGTGATTAGCCAGTGGGTTGTTTTTTGCTATCTACAAAGGAACATTCATGTGACTGCTTAGTGGTATACATGGGAACAGTAATTATTACGTGTAGTACGTGTGTGTGTGTGTGACCGTGAGTAAAGAGAACAGAAGAGAGAGAGAGAGAGATAGGAAAAAGCAAAGACAAATAAAAACTGCTTTTTTTTTTTCAATATTGCTTGTTACTGCGTTCTTCTCTTGACTTACATTGTCCTTACAAACTTTTTAAAAGAAAAAAAAATGTTTGGAACCGGAAAAAAAACATTTTTTTTTTTTTTTTGGCGATTTCCTAGAATTGTCTGTAAAATTTGTTTTTGTTTTTGTTTTGCGTTACCTTTCAGTCTCCAGCCCCGTCGCGGGAGTTTCGGTCGTTGGGCCAAAGGGGTACATGGACTTAGGGTCACTTAAATTGGGGGATAGATGACGATGGGGGAGAGGGAGAATTGGAGGATAATTCCCGAGTATAAGTTACAACTACTAGTTTAAAGTATGACGAAATATATAAACCACAGACAATCTGTCGCAGCAAGGCCTGAAGTAAAGACAAATTATGGCAAAAAGAAAAAGTTGTTCGTTGCAAAGCCTCGCGCGAGAAATTGTACGGAAACGATAAGCGTACAATAAAATGCGACGGAAAAGGGAAGACAAGTCTAGCTTTCGGCACATTCACCTTAGTCGGAAAAAATATCACAAGGTGGGGAAACTGAACTAGTTTAACAATTGAACAAGGGACACCATGGTCTAGAGGCAACGTGCTCGCCCCTCATACCGATGGTACCGTTTTCAAATCCCGATCAGTGCAGGCATGTTGGAATTTTTGAATTTTTCTCATATTTTCCTGTCCCTGATCCTACGGGAGGTAGGATCGAGCACCTGGTATTCTCGGATAAGAACGAAAATTTCGAAGGGAAAGTGTACACTTTGCCCACGTTAAAGATAGCTTGGCATTTGGAAATGGAAAAGAGCAGGCAGAACAGGAACAAAAGTAGATAAAATTCTTCCTTACCACTCTCTCCCCTCCTCCCTCATCTTCCTCCTCTAAAAAAAAAAAAAACACTGACCGGTGCGGCACTGTGGCGACGATGTGCCTGTTGCAGTTGCAAGTGGGCTGCAATAACACTAAGGCAAATTCGGCAAATGGGATTAAAGAACTATACAATTTTTATTTATATATTAACACATTTTCATCTTTCACATTTACTGCAGACTTCAGGAGACGCAAAATCATTTTTTGATTAATTCAAAGTCTGGGTCAGAGGAGGCCCACTACAGTAGATTAGTAAGGTTGGTTATTTTTTACTTTATTCTCAGTCTGGATCAGGAGCGACCAACAATTGTAGAATCCGTATAGGGACTAGCGGCCGTAGATTAGGGTTGAAATGTGCATCAACAATTGTTCCACACGTTTGTCTCCTGCAACAAAACTATGGCAGTGTTGAGTAATGTAAAGGTGAAAGGGAAAATCCACGTGAACAACGCAGTAAGTTTATAAATATAGAGAATACAGCGAACTGCCATGATGGTAGTTTGTTACAATTTTAAAAAAAAAGTCACGCCCTGTATCGCCATACAATGAACAAAGAAATCAAATCATAAACAAAAAACTACAACAACAGAACAAGGCGAGGGAGTTTTTCATTGAGCTGCAATTTGTGAGTCCCTTCTTAGCCCAACTCTACAGCCTGAACGACAGTTTCAACAAATTTGAACATTTATTTTCTAAATTGTAAAATTATGTAACCCATGATTTTTTTGTATTTAACTTTTGCATATTATACATGTTCAAGTGTAAAAAGGCTGTTAGGACGGGTAAAAAAGAACGATTTTTGTGTTGCTCCCTTTGATGAGCCCAGCCAATGGGAGGCTGTATTTAATAGGCCTTAAATTTTGAACAGTATTCATAGCGATTCAAAACATGAATGAGAGAGAAACAAAATATTTTTTAAAAGAACTAAAAATAACAAAAAACAACAACAACAACAAACAAACCGCACTGGCCATTCTGCCTTCCTGGTCGTTGATGTTTAAGTTTAAGACAATTTGTACATTAAAACATAACAAAATGTAACGTGATAATAACATCCAATGCAACAATCATCATTCTTCAATTTCACCTCCCTCCCCCTTCCCAGGCCCGTCCCGGCTTTAATCTGTCAATTTGTCATATAATTAATGTGCTTGAAAGTATAACGACGATCTACGTTCACATTCACACAAAGAAGAGTTCGGGCATTAGACTCCAGCAGGAGAAATCATAGAGCGACATTATTGTATTCGTTAAATACTTTGGGACAAAATATTTAAAAAAAAACAAAACTTCATTATGTACAAATGAATCACGTTCGGAAACAGAATAAGATAACACATTTATCTTCATGCATACCTGTAAGCAGAGCTCATGGTAGGTTGATGAATTTCCGAACTGTGTCACTTTTAACTTTTGAAACATGACTGTAAAGTGTCTCGTATTGATCAAGTAATCTGGAGGTTGGTAGACTGTACCAACCGCAGAGACAGGGATCACATAATCGCAGTGTGTATGACAAACCTCATCGGTGCAATTATGGCCATTAAAGAAACTATTGCGCTCAATGTGGAGGTGACAGTGACACTTGAATAGGCAAACAAAACACAAAAGACAAAGTACATTATCAATAATTCACCACACTGTACAGTATATTATTCATCTGATAAAGACAGACTTGATTCTCCTTCACTTCCACTAGATGTCCAGCAATATTACCATTTGGATGTGGTGTTTGTCACGTTGCTGTGGCACTTTAATGCGAGGTCGAAATCACTGGGCTGAGTGCTGGGTAAAGGGAGACGAAAACAAATGAGAAATATTCCCACAGAACTTCCAGGGGTTGGCTATAATTATAAGCGAACATAGTAATTTGCCATAATGAGATAAAACTGTTTATGGAAACGTTCTCCCTCTCTCTTTCTCTGTCTCTGTCTCCCACTTTTTCTGTCTGTCTCTCTCTTTCTGTCTATCTGTCTGTCTGTCTGTCTCTCTTGGTCTGTGGGTGTGTGTGTGTGTGTGTATGGGTATGTTTATGCATGAGTCTCTCATTCGTTTTCGCTCATTATCATTTACTTTCCATTTGAAAATATTTGTCATTACTTTAATACAAAACACGATCAGCCCTCCTACCCATGGGGAACGGCACGCTGCGAACTAAGTACCGATCTCTGTAATTAGTACATGTATATAAAAAAGGGTTTGTTGACAAAAAAATGTCATATTTTCTACAACGGAACTAACACATTTGGAATAAATTTTTGTAAAAATTTGTATAAAATTGATTTGTTTTTAGATACCTGCAGCTGTGTCCGATCCGTGCTAATAATATGAATTTTTAACTGGTTTTCAAGAGCATTGAATTCTATGCACTTTTTACAAGCAGTAAGAAGGGGCGGGGGAGCATGCAACACGTTCATATGAGAGACTGGAAACGACACGTGTTCAATTGATTTCATTGCCAAGAAAGGAGTGTGTAGTGCCCTGGTGCACAATCATATAAATCATCGGCAGTCTATGTCATGTGGTATGTTCTGAGTCAGATTATGCTCTAGTATAATTTGATAAGTTCAGTGGAGCTATAACAGCAATTCACCGTTTTTATGTCCCAAATTGAGGCAGGTCTATGCGACATCAGAAAGAAAGACGCTCAACGCGCCATAGAAAGTTTCATACAGGAAGCCAAAACCAAATCAGAATCTAAAGTTTTCAATTAGTCCTGGACAGAAATCTATGGCACTGAAAACACCATATGAATTAAACTTCAAACACGACATGCACAAGCGTAGCGGGTGGCAGAAAAATCAATATGCTACAAAATAGACGCTTTGGAATTGATATCATACGGTCCTTTAAGTTTCAGAATAATAGAAGTTGTAACCTGAATTTAAATTGTGACATGTGTTCCTATTTTGATATGTCTACTACCTGGTCAGATTCTTCCTTGTGGACGGAGTTCTGTCCCTTACTGGGCAAAGATTAATTTGATAACACGGAAACATACAGACGAGCAACAATAAAACGTTTGTTCTTAAAAGATATCGTATAAGATGAGAGGAGAGAAATGACATCACTGATGGTTCACAGCCTGATTCAAAGCTTTAAGGAAAAGAGATTAAGGAGAATGTCTGACAAATTTGGAAATTATGAATCTATTCTTGCAGTACCGAAATTGTATAGTAATTTCAAAGAATAATAAAAACACGGCAGATATTATGTTACAACATAATGCAAGGACAGAAATAAATAAACAGAAAAGCATTCTAGCTGACTGACGTCTCATATCTTCAAAATCTGCAAACAAAATACTTGATATTTTCCAGTAAATGTCTGCACCTGCTCACATATTGACAAAACTGTCATAATAAAACCAAACAAAACAAAGCAAAACAAAAATATTCCGTATTCTTGATGACGACACTAGATTTTCCGTGACTACAGACTTTGATTCTCACATGTCAAGAGGATCCTTAATCTCATCAAATGTCCTAGACTGCCATCTCAGAACTGTCCCATTCTGCAATTCTATCGTTTAAAAAACATGAGGCGAACTCGACACTGTCACAACTTTGTGTAGCTGTATAGCGGCTAGCCTAAGTACAACATTCAAAAGAAATATTTCTCGTTGCACTTTCCTGGGTGCTATTTATCTATCAAAATTATTCGAAACTTCCAAACAATTTCGAACGAATTTTATTATTCAGAAACATTTTAATAATAGCATTTAAAGTATCTTAAATTAAACACAATCTGTGAAGGGAAGACTTCTGAAAGATAGACTTCCTGGTTGTACCTCCTTTGAAAGGTTGTAAATCAGCCGAGACAATGACATGCATTGCTAAAGCGAAGGAAGAGATCGATATGTTGATGTGATCGAAAGCAACCTATCTGAAGTATGGAATAATTCTAAAAGAGATCACTATTATCACTCCGCGGCCTGGAACGGTATTATAATTAGCCATAACATCATCTACACATATTGGGTATAGTGAAGCTCAGTTCCATATTAGATTCGAGGACTTCGTAAGCTGCCAGTCTCGAGTGAATTGAAGCATAGATCAAGGAAGTACGGCTCTCGAAGAAGGCACTTGATTTGACAAACTTGACTTTGCTTGGTTGGAAAGTTTTACCGCTGGAATGTTGATCATGTCCGTGCTCCCCTTGCTGCTCCTACCAGTGCTGTTTATTTCTGGTGAGTTGAACATAGCATTGAATCATTGTGTATATTAACTCTGTGTACTTGAGACAGCATGGTAGTGAACTGCTGTTCAGCTGTCAGACTGTTAAAAGTATAATATTATTCTGACCCTTTCTAAATTTTGTGAAAGGAAGCCGACAAGTGGCTTTTTGTTTTGTTTGAGTTTGGATTTAACGGCACGTCAGCACGAAAACAGTCACATTGAGCCGACATGTGGCAAATACAAACTTTTTTTTTTTTGCCAACTTTTCTGTACATTTAGATTTATGACAACCGGGGAAGAAGGAGAGGGGGGGGGGTGAGATTCAGCAAGATAAGCTGTTCAGTATTGCCTAGACACAACAGCAAAAACTACAACACAACAGCAACAGCTAATGGTATACTTATTTTACTTGCAATCATCCAACTTGATCTTAACTGCCGTAATGGCTGGCCGGGTCCTGATGAGCTACAAATGTGTTTACGGTCATCAGAAACCTGGACAAAAAACTGTCATCTGGACTTGCATTCGTGCATGTGTCTTGAAATAATGTCATGTCCTCTGTCAGGTCCTTACGTAAATGGCTCTCCTTTTGTGCACAGCAAAGTGCCGGCTGTGACATACATTAGGTGCAGAAATTACTCTTTGGTCAACGGAAAAAACCAACAAAACATGCTGGCAACAGTGACAAGCGAAGGTGTCGTGTCGCTCACATCACTTCCTCGCTCTGTCATATTTGGGAACTGGCTGTGAAAGCACAAGTTTCAACTGGCTGTTTCACTATCAGACTAGGAAGCTGAGGGAAAATTGAAGCTACAACAATAAAATATGAAAACATCTTTTCTGGCTTTGATTTTGTTTTTCTCTTTTCGTCCCTGTTTTGAACTGTGTTGTGTATTGTTCTAACACATACTTTTCAGTCTTCTCCTTTTCGTCTCCAATTTAACCCCTGCCATAAGCGTTAGTAATACGTTGGATTTTATACTGAAAAGCCAGTTGGGACTTTTGTTTTCTAAGTGTATTAAAGCGTATGGCTCTATCAGTGAGGAGTGGGGTCAGGGGTCGGCTCATAGTAATGGTCTAACCACACATAAAACTTTAGTTCCATACATTTTGGTTTCCATACTCACCTTACAATCTTGTGTCGACTGGTGTCTACACGTGCGAGTAAATATGAATAGCTTCAAGATTATGGGAACACATCACTTGCTCACTTCTTTAATTAATTTCCTTAATCACGTTGAAGAAAGGCCATTCACAGCTACTTGTTATCTTGGCATGAATAAGTGAATGGTTCTTTTCTTCATAATAAATAGTAAATTATTATCACCTTTTTCCTGTCACTCATCCAGGTGGATTTACTCAGAGCGTCAGGGTCACATCTGCATATAAACTGACTTCGGCGTGTGCAGCTGGAGAACTGTTAGAAGGCGAGCATTATGTCGTTGAAGCTGTTTTGAATGCCACGGGTGAAGACGCAAATCTCTGGCCGGTGACACAAATTGTATTGGAAGGAAATGTGGGTCTTTCCGTGATATATGTAAGTAAACTCATTATATGAAACACATTATTAACGGTCACTTTTCTCTCGTATATTTCATGATCTTGTTATTGTTGAATTGATGGTGTAAAATCCACGGTTGAAATTAGTGTTGGCGTTTCAACTAAGAAGATTTTCTGTATCATATTTTGTTATCGTCTTCAAAACTCTGAACCAATTTATCCCAGGTTTACCATTAGTGCTGTCTACTTGTATCTCAAAGACAAGACACAGGTAATAAAAGCGCCCATGCCAATAGCTACTAAATATTTTTCACAGATCTAACAAACCGCTATAGCATTAAAAAAAGAAAAAAAGAAAAGCAAACACAGAGTTTGAGGTAGCCCAAAGGTTTGTGAAAATCTATATCTACAGACATTGTTTTTTTAGGTGTACCGGACACTTTAAACGCCATTTTTTAGGTGTACCGGACACTTTAAACGCCACTTTTTAGGTGTACCGGACACTTTAAACGCCACTTTTTAGGTGTACCGGACACTTTAAACGCCACTTTTTAGGTGTACCGGACACTTTAAACGCCACTTTTTAGTTTTTAAACACAGTCTTTGGCGTAAGGGCCGTAGTTCAAATCCAAGCCTAGGAAATTGAAGCAAAATTTATACAGACCTGGATCATCAGAATCTGTTTCATTCCTTGCACCAGATAAATCCACCTGAAACAGCCAACACTTGGTGTAAATTCCCTCAAGAAATTTTGTTAAAAGGAAAAAACATTGTAGTCTGTACAGTATAATATATAGAAGATGGGAATTAGTCTTTAAGATTTTAAGCACATTATATAACTCTGTAAAGGGAAACAACGCTCTAAAATTAACGGCGAATTATAAAGAGTCTTTGTAAAGGGAGACAACCAATACAACTGAAATAGTTTGACAATAACGAGCTTGTGAATTGTTCCATTTAAAAATACAGTAAGTTGTATTTAATTTTCAGAAATTGCTAGGACAAGGCAGAGCGAAGATCAAAGAGCGGTCCAGGTTGTAGAAAGTATAACTGCCATTTTTATTGTGACATAGAGTAAGAACCAAGCAAAAAACAAAAATGCTATTTTTCTAAGTCCTGGCGCCCAGTAAATGTCAGTTTGGTAATAAGATGAATAACAGCCAGCCGGATCCGTCCAAGTAACCGACGGCCATCAGAGTCCCCGACAGACAAAAGAACAAACACCGAATCGAAAGCGCAGAGAAAAGATCCCGTCAGTCGAAACCGCTCGAGGGCCAAATGGAGCGAGAGACGAGAGTCACTGCCGGGGAGATGGCAGCCAAATGCATCTGGGAATAAAAAGGGTCCCATTGCCAAAGTTAATGGGAAGTGGGGTGGGGACACTAGCAAAAAGCGTACAATCCGTCCGGGGATTGAATAGATATTGACGACTGAAGAGAATCCTTGTAAGGGAAGGCAGCAATGTAAAATTATTTTTTTTACAACTCCGTCTGATTAGTGAATACTTATGGAGTTTAACTAGGAACGACTTTAGAAGTCATAAAATTACAGAACTTCAGTATTTGGGGGGCGGGGGGGGGGGGGCATTCCCTATGGGTGATGTAAATGTTTGGCAGTTATGATGGTTTTATCTTCAGTCATTTATCTTTAAAGTAGACATGTATGACGATAGGTCCTTACCAGCACTTTTGGAAATATTGAAGTTACTACCTTTGCAAGGGGGCAAATTTTTAATGTGTACACCAACTGTCGTTTTGAGGTCTTTGGTCATGGAGATTTGATCCTCCAGGCATTTTTGTATCTCATTTTTCTTGTTCTCGCTTGTTATTTTTCTTTTGCTTCATGTTTTTCCTCGTTTCTTGCCTTTCTTCTGCCAGGTTTTCCGCTTTCTCTTCTCCTTCTTCTCTGATTCTTTTCCGTTCTGCTCTTCAATATTTTCTTCTCTTGCTGTTTTCTCCTTTCTAGCCTCCCCAAGCGGCTGTTTGGACTGGCGCCTAGAGAGTCAGCTTTAGAGAGAGGAAATAGTTCCCACTGGGGTTTGTTTAGAAGGAAGGTTGTTGGGTTGGTTTTCTCCATACTTGGATTCCAAAATATTTGAATTCAGGTCGCTGTTCTGTGGCCAGCGAGTACATTTGACGCTCGACGGGTTAGGATTGGGGGGGGGGGGGGGTGAGTGGTTTAGACGACCAAGGAGGCGTGTCCACAGCGCTAGATGGGGAAGTGGGATGGGGAATCAATGCAGAGGTAGGTTGGGGAGATAAGGTTGAGGTATGTGATTTCTGATGTGTCTGCGTGTGTGTGTGTGTGTGTAAGTGGGAAAGGCTGGGGAGGGGGGGGGGTAGTTCCATCCTGGGCTAGGTCGATCCCGGACAGTGGCAAGTCCATCCCTGACAGTGGCAAGTCCATCCCGGACAGTGACAAGTCCATCCCTGATAGTGGCAAGTCTGTCACAAATCCCAGACTGGGAGATGTAATAGTTTATGACAGGACGACAATCACGAACAAACAAGTTTAACACTTAACAAAACAGCCCATCAGACTCACACATTTATTAAACATAATTATACATATAATAGCGCAATTACATACATTATATTATTGAAATGCACTGCCGTACAACGGCCTTATTCTCACACCCACTCTCCCTCGGATCCACAATCCGGTAGTTACTCCTAAAGGCACTTCGGCCTCAGCCTCTCCCTCAGGGTCTTAATAGCACATTAATAATTTACTGGCACCGCAGTCTCTCAATATCACCTTCCTATTGTCATACACCTTAGCACTCCCCTAGCACCTCAGCAGGGCAATAACACATTATTATTTCCATAGCCATCAACATGGCAACAACATAGTATCAGTTCACTAGCCTATCAACATGGCAACAATATAGTATCTCATTCACTCTCATATCTACGTCCCTGTCCGTGGCCTGACTGCCACGACTTTATGTGCCTCTACTGTCCTGCACTGACAGCCTCACTTCTGGCCTATGTGTGGCCTCCGGCCCTATGCTGGCCTATCCCCTGTGCTAATCGAGGTGGCTCTTCGGCCCGTCCCCGACACCTACAAGAATAATATTACATTGGTATAATACCCTACCATTTCTATTCACTCCACCTCTCCTTACAACCCATGAAGCGTACACACACTAGTTCACCTTTCACTCACCACACTTCTTACGGTAACACACCTCCATCGGAGTACACACTACTCACTCGCGCTACAAATCCATGAACTCACTTTCATCTATCGCTCATGGCGCACATTGCTATATCCAATATCAAGGACTTCCACATTCCTCACATATACTTATTCACATCATGGTAATAGACGAATATAATATAATACATCAATCATAATAATCAATCAACGTTCTACATACCAGTCATAACTGGAAAGACTCACTAGTCTTCTCGACTGCTTCCCTTTATGTCCGCCCGATGGGCTCTTATTCACAGGTCCGATCCGTAGGACCTTCTAACTTGCAGTGATAGTAATCCAGCGCTTTCGCCTCATTCAGACTTCCACACCACTCATACACGCACGCTTTTCCCACTTGTCTGCATGAGTTATTTTTACTCTTCCCCTTTCACGTCTTTTCCTATCCGTCTGTCGTGAGCTCTTCTTATTCTACACCCGCTCTGTAGCAATCCCCTTAATTGCACTCACTCCACTCGTGACAAAGTCCATCCCTGACAGTGGCAAGTCCATCCCGGACAGTGGCAAGTCCATCCCTGACAGTGGCAAGTCCATCCCTGACAGTGGCAAGTCCATCCCTGACAGTGGCAAGTCCATCCCTGACAGTGGCAAGTCCATCCCGGACAGTGGCAAGTCCACCCCTGACAGTGGCAAGTCCATCCCTGACAGTAGCAAGTCCATCCCTGACAGTGGCAAGTCCATCCCTGACAGTGGCAAGTCCACCCCTGACAGTGGCAAGTCCACCCCTGACAGTGGCAAGTCCATCCCTGACAGTGGCAAGTCCATCCCGGACAGTGGCAAGTCCATCCCTGACAGTGGCAAGTCCATCCCTGACAGTGGCAAGTCCATCCCTGACAGTGGCCAGCCTTTATCCCCATGTATTAAAATTTTTTTTTCGCCTCCCTCTGAACCTTTTCATTGAAAATTCTGTTTTGTCAAATCTAACATTGTGTAGGTCAGTTAGCAGTCTTGCTTTCTTCCGTAATCAATCAACCTCCTCATCAAAATTTGCTTCCTTCTTTCCCTGCATTATTCTCATTTTAAATTCCGCTCGCAGAAGGGACCTTTTACCAGCGCGTTTAACGCCACATCAAAATTTACCACTGCCTTCCATACAAAAGCTCTTCTTAACTTTCAAATTCGTAGACAGTTCTTACCCTTCATGTCCCGCTCGTAACCGATTCTTTTAAGTGTAACCGAATTTTCAACGCGGGCTATTATAAGTTTATGACAATCAACCAATTGTGTCGGAGTTGTGTCCCTTGAGATCCTGTTGGAGATCGAAAAAAAACCAAAAAACTATTGGGACAAAATCAAGTGAACCGGGAGGGTGGGATTAAATGTGCTGGTTCAAACTGTAACGTGCGGTCCGAATAATGACAGCTAATCCAAGATAGTCGTTTGTAAAATGTCTAAGATTTTTCTTTTCCTCTTAACTTTGCAAGTTGCTTGGCAATTAGCATTGGCCCTTCAGTGTTGGAAGAAGACAATTTTTCGAAAAACCTGGAAATTAACTTTTTTTGTGTGTTTGTTTTTGAAAGATCTGCAATGGGATATTTCTGGTAACCCCAATAAAAACACTGCAGGTTTTAATTAATGTCCTCTGATAGAAACATGACTCTGATTTCAGACTGACACGTATAAAGCAACCTCACTATGTGAACTCAACATTGAGCAAGATGGATGCCGTGGGGAGACAACTGCCTGTGGTTACTGTGACAGAAAGGTTGACGATGTGTACTATGTAATCTTCAACATGACAGCCACTCCCGCCGGTGTAGAGGTTCGGTCCCTGCAAAAAGTGAAATGGATCGGGAAGTCCTTGACAATCACTAAACCTGTTCCATTGCGTACACTGCGTTTTCTAGGTATATGCACGTATTTTTGTCTACTATATTTCCTTTCAATTTATTTCATTTTACTCACTTAGTATTTAAAACTGTTATCAGCCCGAATGTCGGTGCCTACAATCACGTAAAATCGTATCAACGGCCGTCTGTTCCCAGGGAAATATTGGGTAATTATTTTATAGGAGTCTTGCCAAGAAACAAACTATATTTTAAACTTAAAAGGTGTCTGCTTGTTTCACTGACTGTTCTGAATTTTTATACAATATCTCAATTTCCCAACACATTGATTTAGTTCGTGGTGCACTGGCGTTTCCTAACATAACTTGCCAAATATTGATGGTTTGAGTGTACAATCCCAATTCAAAGGTAGAGATGGGAAATTGCGTCAATAGGACAGCAAAAACAACAATCATTGCTAAGCAGAGATAGTGATACTATCACACCAATGGAGATAAATTAGTGGCCAGGTCAAGATCCGCTTCTTGGATAGATCCCATTCAGTTCATCTCTACGGAGAATTGCCAAGTATCAAAATATCACGAGCGCCACCGTATGACACACAAGAGGGTAGTTAATTCATTAAACAAACTGTCGGGTGCACACTCTAGTGTACTTTTACTTTCATCTACTATTTGTTTTCTAAATATCTCAGAGGTGATAGGACCAAGCTGGTTGAGGTGTTGAAGGCGTGGAATGGGATCAGTGCTGATTGAGTGACTGGTCAGTTGGTTTATAATACTACAAGCCACACACAATTGCATGACTTTCAGAACTACATCAAAGTGTGGTACATATTAAATACACAAATGGTATCTGAAGTATTTCTATGAAAGAAATATATATAATAATATGTGTTTGCTGATGCAGGTCTAGAAAGTCAGCACGATACAGTTGTTGCAAGCTGCATAAAACATTGGAACCTAATTTCCGCTATTATACGCGTTCTATTGCTGTTGATTTTCTCACCTTTACTATGAGAGGATCATGTATGGGAATTAAGGCAAACCAACATCAGTGAACATTCCAAAGGAAGAAAAAAAAAACACGAAGAAGAAGACGATGGAGAAGAGGAAAAAAAAAAGAGCCAGTAAACATTGCCCTAATTATGTATTTCAGGTGACACGAATGACGTATCCATCACAACCAAAAATACCCAGGGCTTCACTGCACAAAAAGAGAACGGCCAGTGGAAATTCAACTATCAAATCCTTCAGGATGCTTTTGGAATTTCCGCTTACGGTCGTTCATATAGTGGAAAGTACACGGTATACGTCGGAGATTCGGCTACGCCTTCCTCGACCCTGCGGGTGAACAAGGCCACTCCCCGAAATAGACTGAATTCCTTTGTTGGCCAGAAGATTCGCGTGTCTTATGAAGCTGATTGCCAGCGACGAGGAGATGTACAGTTTCTGATGGAAGGTAAGGGCAGACAGATCTCTTTTTCTCTCGAAATTTACACATTGATTTCACTTTTTAAAGATAATTGGAAGATACCTGTTTGGAAAACACTGTACTGCTTTTACAAATGTTTTGTAACAGATAGGCTTTTTACAGTTTACTGCAATCCTAATTACATTCACAACAAGGATACAGATTGGCATTGAGAAAGGCTTTTTTCCTACATGAAACCTGTTATGTCCCTCCCCATCACGGTAGAATATCTAATTAATGCAGTGCCATCGAAATGAAATGATAAGATAAAGGGACCCTTCATTTCCTTCCTTTTTTTTCTTCAGAAAAATAATACATTAAACAAATCATTCTTACAGCTACATGTAGTGGAGGTGGATAAGCCTATGTGCCCTGCTCTTTTGCGTTTTAAGAATAAATTCTTTTAACCCTAGGGATTATTTCCAAGGGCATTCGTGTATTTAAGATGAAATGTTGTGGGTTGCTGAAAGAGCACGCCTCTGTCTTTCTCACCATCTTAACTAGCGAGTAAACGCATATTGATTTTATTCATGGTTTTCATTAAAGCTATTCTGCACGACATTTTGAATACTTACAGACGCCTTTGATTAGCCTATAATTCGTATTACACTCATTGCGAAAGTAACTGAGAAACAGAGCATCCGGCCATCCAATTGAATTCGCGGGGCGACTTGTCTCCCATGCTGATCGAGAAAGCATCATTAAAAAGATCTGTAACTTCAGAAACGCATTTCGGAAAGAGTTGAAGAAAGTGGAGAGCGTCAAGATTCTTTCCACTCAAGTTTTTTTTTTTTTACCAGATATTTGTAACATTATTCCTAATCTTAACTTATGACAACCTGAAATGCTAGCAGCGTTCACCTAATCACTCTTTTTTTCTCAACAAGCTTAAAAGCCGAGCTCCATACGAACTTTAAAGCTTGTTTCTGTGGAGAGCTGCTTGGGCCGTTGGCCTACAGAACTAAGGGCTTAGAATAATAAAGATACTAATTTTTACGAGAAAACAACAATAAAGCTACAAACTGTAACTATCACAAAGAATTTAAGGCTGTCACGAGCAGAGTTAGGGTCTTGGGGATGTTACGACTGCACGAGAGGCAGCTAACTCACACTCGGACACAACCACACAAGAAAAGTATTAAATAACTAGAGCGTATATATGTCAGGCCGGTCAGGCCATAGTTTACATAAATATTAATAGCAAAACAAAAGACAATAGAGGTATATATTCAAACCAAAAAAAGACTCTAATTAATAACTTAACCAATGATATTCATGTAACAATGGAGGTACTGCAATCAATAGTAAATAGGTATATTATACGAAACTAGATATCAATTTAAAGTGACAGTTGAGTCGCCACTGGCCAGTCGCCAGGCAAACTCTCCATAAATCATATGGGCTTAAATGTTAGGAGAGCCCAGTACGTTCAAAGCCTACAGAAGCACTCTTCGGCTTGTAGGTAATTTAAGCAGTTGCCAAAAGACTATATTTTATGCACAATCACTATTCAATTCATCAACAATGTGCTATATTATTCCAATCATACTATGGCAATAGATCTATGATACAGGACACTCGTGGTCGAGTGCCAGCTGGGGTTTCCTTAGTCTTCCTATGAGGCTGTAGTTCTCTCTCTATCTCCGATCTCTATTATGCTTGAATAAATAAGACATATTACCATTGCTCACGCCTACTGGTAGGCGCGAACATCAATATAGCGCAGCGTGGGCTTTCAAAGGTCAGCCCACTCAGACCTTTCTTTCTAGAGCTCAGTCAGTCCGTTAGCAAGGACTTCTTGTCTTCAAAGCACACAGTTCAGGTACTGGTCGACCGGAGATACTTCACGACACGATGCTTCTGCTCGCCTGTATTCACCTAATCTGAACGTTACACGATGTTATATACTATCTAACTACCCAGCGTGCTAGTCCGCTGGCCCAATTAGTTCAGCTATCTCATAGGTCGAAACCTCCCACCATTTTAATTGTAGTAATACGTCTGCACTATTCTACCAGCCAGTTAACGTGCAAAAACTTGTCTAGTCATACTTAACAATGTCAACTGTCCCCACCTTGTTTCACCCCTACTCCATTACTTATTAATCACGAACATTAAAACCCACAAACGTGAATCCAACCGTTTAACTTTACATTTATTTACTCACCAACTATAATTTGGCGAGGACCGTTCAAGGCCACCAGCCAATTTTTCATGGCCCTGGTAAAAAAACAACTCACTCTCTGCGTGAGTTTTAATAACATCTGAATCATGACACATCCCCCACCCCAGTTAAAATTTGCAATTTTAACGATATAAATGATTATCGTAAGGGGAAGGCATGAGTCGAGAAATTGCTCGAAAGGTTAACTTAACTAAGAATACTAGGTAATAACTAAGACTAGTACTAAAGTAAAAAAAAAAAACCTACAGGACGGGTATCCTTGATGGACAAAACTTCATGAAAATCTTAAGGTTCCGTCCAAAAGTATATATCTCTCTGAGGATTAAATCTTACCTCTAAATACGTAGACATTAACAATCATAACTCTAAAATTTTAGAGTACAACACTGATCCTGTGCGAATGTCATCAGGAATGCATACATACAATGAATAATACTCAAGAAAAGATAACTATAGTAGCATCGATGGCATTAGTGGATCTGGACTCCTGGTCTGCCATGACTTCTCGTCCTCGACCCTGGGCAACAACGTCTGGTGTGACCAAAATACGGGTCGACGTCAGTAAAATAGCTGTTGGAACAAAGGAAAGCACAGGGGTAGGTGAAAAGTGTTCACAATGGGTGAACAATATGTGATACCATCCCTCGGTCTCTGAATGAGGTGCTAATCAGTATCCAACGCCAATACATATGACAGACTAAAATACAACAAGATTAAGGTAACCGTGATAATAGGTCGGCATGGACATTATCTCCACCAGGAATGGCCTTTATAATGAAGCGGTATTCCTGAAGGGCCAGACTCCATCTGGTCAAACGAGCGTTCTTGGCTCGGTTCGATTTTAAAAATAACAACGGTTTATGGTCTGTCTCGATGACGAATTCTGTCATAAGTAGGTAGAGGGAAAACGCGTCTACGGCGTATACAATCGCCAGGCATTCTCGCTCTATAATAGCGTATCTCTGCTCTCTCGGAAGTAATTTCCGGCTAGCGTACATACAAGGGCGCAATAAGCCATCTCTTTCCTGAAGCAAAACAGCTCCAATTCCTTGGTCCGACGCGTCAGTTCGGACGGTGAAGGTGCGCCTAATATTCGGTAGGATAAGCAGCGGCGAACTGGAGAACAGTTGCTGCACTGTCGCGAGCGCGGTGGCGCACTGCGTATTCCAGGTAATTTTGTTGGGTCTGTCTTTTCTTGTAAGATCGGATAACGGGGCCGTAAGGGACGAAAAATTAGGAACGAATTTCCGATAATATCTTAAGAAGCCTAACAGGCTACGAACCTGCTTCTTAATATGAGGAGCCTGGAGTTTTAAAATCTTACTTATCTTACTGTCGTCCGGTGTTTGGACGCCTTTGGCGATAGTATGTCCCAGAAAGTTAATCTGCGTATAACCCAGGAAGACTTTGCTAGGCTTAGCTGTAAGCCCGGCATCTCGAAGTTTACTAAGCACTTGACGAAGTGCTTCTAAGTGGCCTTTCCAATCCGTATGGAAAGCGCAAATGTCGTCAAAGTAGCTTAGGACGCATGGTGTCTGCTGCAATAGGATGTTCATCATCCTCGCAAATGTCGCTGGTGCCGTTACGAGACCGAATGGCATGAATCTCCATTGCATGAGACCCATAGGGGTCTGAAACGCTGTGTACTGTTTACTGGCCTCTTCCATTGGGATTTGCCAGTAGCCTTTAGCCAAATCTATTTTCGAAAACACGGACGACTCGGCCAATCGCGCAAATAGATCTTCCTGATTCGGGATAGGTTCAGCATCGTAAATGGTTAGAGCGTTAAGCTTCCTGTAATCGATACAAAATCTAACGGAACCGTCTGTTTTCTTTACTAGTACAATCGGCGAGCAGTAAGGGCTCGTCGAGCGCTCAATGACTCCTAAGCTGAGCATCTTTTCCACCTCGGACTGTATGGTGTCGTGCGCTTGCAGCGGGCGCGGGTAGGGTTTGACAAACACGGGTACGTCCGAGTGCAACCGGATGACGTGTTGAACTAAGGATGTTTTACCCGGCAAATCAGTGAATACTGGCGAAAACTCCCGAACAAGATTCATGATGTCCTGTGTCTTACTTTGATCCAGCTCTGGATTGATATTAACGGAAGTCGCGTCCTCTGTGGCTTGCAAGGATAGGAGCGATCTAGTCATAGACAATGGCTCCCGGTCGTTGTCATCGATAGTGACCATCGCTGCGTTTGCTTGGGCCACAACATGGCATGAATGATCGTGATGAGTTTGATCATCGGTAAGATACTTTTTCAACATATTAATATGGTACACCTTATCGTTACCACGTATGGTAATGAGATAATTAACTCTCGAGAGTCGCTTTTTAACTAGAAAGGGGCCTTTCCAAGTGAGGAGTAGTTTGTTATTCGTTTCTGGTAACAGCACCAATGCCCGATCTCCGACTGACAGGGTTCTTAACCGACTACCCCGATCGCGATATCCTATAAATGACCTGGTCCGTACGCATGCAAATTGTCGAGCCAGGTCGCATGCATTAACTATTCTATGTCGGAGATCGACTATGTACTGATACGCGGATCGCGTATCAGGAACGTCGGTATCAGAACCGGCGTATAAATCGCGTGAAATGGCCATCGGGCCACGTGGTTTTCGACCGTATAACAGTTCAAACGGGGAAAAACCCGTTGTCGCATTTGTGAGTTCCCTATATGCGAACAAGATGGCCGGAAGTCGACGGTCCCAGTCACCAGGTCTATCGGCGGAAACGCGTGCTAGCATAGTTTTCATGGTGGCATTCCAGCGCTCGCAACAGCCATTGGACTGTGGATGGTATGGCGACGTAAGTTTCTGCCTAATGCCCGTGAGTTCCAATACTTTCCTGAAAAGGTCAGAGGTGAATTGCGGACCTCTATCAGATAATAATTCCGACGGGAATCCGACACGTGTGAATATGGTCACCAATGCCTCGGCGACGTGATCGGCCGATATTTCCTTTAAAGGGACAGCCTCAGGCCAACGGGTGGCATAATCGATTACTGATAGAATAAACCGATGGCCTCTATCCGATTTCGGTAATGGCCCGACGATGTCGACGGCAACTCGCTGAAATGGAGTGGAAACCGGCGGCATCTCTTGTATAGGTGCCCGCGAAGTTTTTCCTTTGGGGGTTCTTTTCTGGCATGTATCGCAACGCGACACATAGCTATTTATGTCCCCGTAAACCCCGGGCCAAAAAAACTGAGACAGGACTCTCGATTTTGTTCTCGCTTTGCCTTGGTGGCCCGCTAATGGCGTGTCGTGCGCGAGGCGGGTGATGTCTCGGCGAAATGATCTCGGTATGACCAATTGCAAAATAGTTTCGCGCTTTCCCCGAAAAAGGCGATATAGGAGGTCGTCTTTAAGGCAGAACCTGGATGTATCCGGGTTGTCCGGATCAATCTTAGCAAAGAGGGGCTTTAGTGATGGATCTGTGCGCTGTTCGTTACGAAAAATCTCGGGGGTTACATCCAAATCGACGACAGGCGATCGTAATGTGTCGTCACTCTGGCGACGCGATTGTTGTCTTGTCGTGACACACGCAATGTCGTTATCATCCCAAATCCCGAGTTCGCAATCGGAGACGTCCTTTAAGTGGGGAATATTCCCAATGATTAGGTCGGCGACCGGATTTGGTAGCACGCAGGCCGTGACAACACCAGTTATAAACGGTGTGTCAACATATATTTCCGCCAAACGAAAATGTTCAACTGAATCACCAAAAGTAATGCATGTCGCATCGCGATCCAGGAGTTGTGCAGGACGGACCAGCGATTCACGTACACCGACGGTCGTACAGCCTGAATCTCGCAATACGGATGCTCGTATGGCGTTTACTCGTCCCTCATACAATGTCAGCGCGCCTCGCTCGTGGAGGGCGGACATAACTGGAATAACTTTATCTACGGTTTCGGCATTCCTAGTTCTGTAACCGCGGTTTTCGGTGAATGCTACAGAGCATGCATTTGCCGCATCTAATCTAACTCTGCATTGTCGCGCAATGTGGCCTCCGGCGCCACATCTATAACAGTAGACTGGATTATCATCCCTTCGAGGTGTACCTCGATAAGAAGGAAATGTGGGCGCTTGATAGTAGTTGTTACGCGGTCCCCCGGTAGGGAAAGGACGTGTATATCGGGGTTCCCAGTCCCGAGAAAATTTATGGGGATTCGGTTGCCTCCTGCTAACCGGCGGCTCGGACCGTGGACGAACCTGCGGCGACTGTCGAAAGGGCTGTCTTGATTGTCTCGACGGTACCGGTGTCTTAGTAGCAGCGCCGGCGTAACACGGTTCGCTTACTTTAGCTTTAGCTAACGATCGATTAGGGTGAGCCGCAGCATACCGTTCCGCTATCGATGTTATCTCGACGGTAGTTTTGGGGGCTTGTTCCTTAAAATGCGCCACCAGGTCCGTGTGGCAGGACATATATATTTGGTCTTTAATTATCAAATCATATAGTTTCTTGTAGTTTCCCTCTTCCACACCGGCCAACTCAGTCCAACGGCTGAGTAGGTGGCGGAGGCAGTCCACGTAAGTAGAGAAATTCTCAGATGCCTCCGGTTTGCAATCGCGGAAACGCTTATGAAATCCATCTTCCGTATGTTGGAAACGCTTTAATAGCGCGGTCTTTAGAATGTCATAGTCCCTAGCGTCATCAATAGTGAGGCTATGGAAAACTTCCAACGCTCTCCCTGTCAAAAGATTGGCGAGGCATGATGTGTACTCACTACGCTGCCATCCCGCGCAAACGGCATGGAGTTCGAAGCGGTGTAGGTAGGAATCAATACGATCAACCTTATCATTAAAGGTTGGCAATTTAGGCTTCGTTTTATTATTGGAAGTAACTTCCGGAGCCCCGGTAGGTTGGGCTTGCTTCGCTTCTAACTGTTTCAAAGCGAGCTCGTACTCTCTTTGAGCCTGTTTTTCCGCGCGTTCCGCGGCTCTCTCGTCTCGTTCCGCGGCTTTTTCTTGGCGTAATATCTCTGCGGCCTTTTCTTGGCGTAATATCTCCGCGGCCTTTTCTTCTCGTAATCTCTCCGCGGCCTTTTCTTCTCGTTCTTCTTTCAGTTTCTGGTCTACCCAAGAAGCACGCTGAGCTTCCGGTATGCCAAATGATTGGGCTAGTTCCAAATATTTCTGTAGTTCGGCCATGATATCGGTCGATAATGCGATATAATAATGTCCTAATCGAGGACAACTTCTGAAAAATCTCTAACTTTATTCTCCCTTGAAGCAATTTATCAATTGCACTCTGCGGGTGTTCGTTCCTGCAGTATGAACGAAATTAACGAAATCAACAACAAACTGTACGTCTTAGTCAACCAAGTAGTGGTTGAGCTATCTCAGTGATCACTTAACTCCACGTATTTCTCCTAATCCTCAAGCAGTCAGTCTACTGCTTCCGTGATTGGTCGTTAACTAACGATACCAATGTAATATTCCCAGTGTATTTTCCGTACACTCCTAGCAGCGTTCCCTCTGCTATAAATCGGAATAAATCAATATTCACGATATTAACTTCCTTGGGTATACAAGCCTAACAACTCTAATATCCAGATTATCTCTCAACGTGCCCTAGACACGTGATTTATCCCAGGCAATAATATAACAAGTATGAATACAAAATATAATAATGCAACACTATAATGGAAAAGAATTACATGGAGAGTAAGACGAGACTAACAGAAAGAACAAACGACAACAGACCTGACTAACCTGAAACTATCTACAAAAAGGTAAGAAAAAGAACAGGAGAGACGTCTTCCTAAAAATACGAGGAAGATAGAACGCTAACAATCTATACGAATAACAGGTCCCTACAGAACTATTCAAGGCAAAGCAAATCTCCTATCCGTTTTAAACGCCATCTAGATCTGCTAGTCTGGCAAAAAGAGGTATGCTAAGTCTCGATCCCTTCCAACCTCCCGCCTATCTAATCTAACACAAAAGAAAAAATAATGCCTGTCAAAAGTAGGGGAGCTGGAACGACGAACCCCTCAAACGAAGACAAATACAGATGGTTCACTTAACTGGGCAAAATGGACTGGCTCTTTCCTTTGGTCCACAGCGCTGGTCTTGTCTTTTCCTGATGCTAGCTGTCAGTCCCTCGTAGTGGTCCCAGGATCAATGACGAGAGGACATGCCAGACATGTGGGGGAGAAACAAAAAAAAAAAATTAGCAGTATACAAAACTATAAACTACAAAAATTACATAAATAACAGTGGAGTCTAGAGTGGTAGACCTGCAGCTGTTTACGGGGTCCTCATCAGATGATAGTAGTGTCCTCTAGATGTCAGAGGGTGACGGGTCCTCTTCAGATGTCAGTGGGGTCCCCTCCAGATGTCACGAGCAGAGTTAGGGTCTTGGGGATGTTACGACTGCACGAGAGGCAGCTAACTCACACTCGGACACAACCACACAAGAAAAGTATTAAATAACTAGAGCGTATATATGTCAGGCCGGTCAGGCCATAGTTTACATAAATATTAATAGCAAAACAAAAGACAATAGAGGTATATATTCAAACCAAAAAAAGACTCTAATTAATAACTTAACCAATGATATTCATGTAACAATGGAGGTACTGCAATCAATAGTAAATAGGTATATTATACGAAACTAGATATCAATTTAAAGTGACAGTTGAGTCGCCACTGGCCAGTCGCCAGGCAAACTCTCCATAAATCATATGGGCTTAAATGTTAGGAGAGCCCAGTACGTTCAAAGCCTACAGAAGCACTCTTCGGCTTGTAGGTAATTTAAGCAGTTGCCAAAAGACTATATTTTATGCACAATCACTATTCAATTCATCAACAATGTGCTATATTATTCCAATCATACTATGGCAATAGATCTATGATACAGGACACTCGTGGTCGAGTGCCAGCTGGGGTTTCCTTAGTCTTCCTATGAGGCTGTAGTTCTCTCTCTATCTCCGATCTCTATTATGCTTGAATAAATAAGACATATTACCATTGCTCACGCCTACTGGTAGGCGCGAACATCAATATAGCGCAGCGTGGGCTTTCAAAGGTCAGCCCACTCAGACCTTTCTTTCTAGAGCTCAGTCAGTCCGTTAGCAAGGACTTCTTGTCTTCAAAGCACACAGTTCAGGTACTGGTCGACCGGAGATACTTCACGACACGATGCTTCTGCTCGCCTGTATTCACCTAATCTGAACGTTACACGATGTTATATACTATCTAACTACCCAGCGTGCTAGTCCGCTGGCCCAATTAGTTCAGCTATCTCATAGGTCGAAACCTCCCACCATTTTAATTGTAGTAATACGTCTGCACTATTCTACCAGCCAGTTAACGTGCAAAAACTTGTCTAGTCATACTTAACAATGTCAACTGTCCCCACCTTGTTTCACCCCTACTCATTACTTATTAATCACGAACATTAAAACCCACAAACGTGAATCCAACCGTTTAACTTTACATTTATTTACTCACCAACTATAATTTGGCGAGGACCGTTCAAGGCCACCAGCCAATTTTTCATGGCCCTGGTAAAAAAACAACTCACTCTCTGCGTGAGTTTTAATAACATCTGAATCATGACAAAGGCCATTGTAAGGCTGCAGGGTATTCTTGTGTTTTAATGTTTAGCCGGATTATGTCGAATTGTTTAAATCAGCTGACAGGAAGTGCTAATGTCAGGGGCCATGTGCTCGTGAAAAAAGGTAACTGGGAGGGGGGGGGGGGGGAGCAGTCAAAACTAAAAAAAAAACAAAAAAAACAACAGAAAACGTTTCCACCATGTGGAGCCTCCCAATGTAAAAAAAAAAAAAAAAAGTTCTACAGGGCAAAGGGAAGTATCTCCAAGATTTTATGTCAGTGTCAGATGTTTGAGCCCGTATTTTTTTTTTGTGAACAGACCAACATACAGAGATGCCCGATCTTACCCGGGATAAATCTGTGTTCCCACGTTTATTCTCTCTCTCTGATCTAGACAATTTCCGGTAATAATCCACAGTCTTTGTCAAGACCAAATGTTGTGAAAGGGAATTAACTTAATGAATACAACCTAGAGGGTGAATATGTATAACATGTGGAATACGTCATTTGTGGATAAGGTCAAGGATGCAAGGACGGTATTTTTTTGATGACGTCATTTTAAGCAAGAGGGAACTATTGAACAACAGGAAGGCGTAGATAAACAGTGGTATTATAGTAAATAGAATATCACTGGTGTTATGGTGAATGGGCTATAGATAATCAGCGGGAATATATATACTAGGGGAGATGGTGGATATCAAGATGGAAATATAATGTGCTATCGATGAAGATTAACACCCCGTTTTCAACGTGGGGGTGAGAACTATTTGTCTACGTCACTTAGCCGTTAAGTTGATAACCAATTAATGCAGGCGTATTGATAATCAATAGTCAGCCGAGAGAGCAGCTGACGGGGGGACTCCATTCCGTGCAGATTATTCCAACTGCGAAGGAGTCAGTGGGATTCTACTTGAATGAATCACTATTTATAAAGTATAATATATTTGGATGAAGATCTGATCATAGAGATATCCAGATGGCTCATTTGAAAAATGAACAACGCTATTGTCTATTGTTCCCTGGCCTAGAGCCAGGACAATCGTAATTAAGATCTGATCGAAGCTCGTGATGATTGACAATCAATAAGGAGGCGAAGAACATGACTTTTATCCGATAGGAGAATGATGAATCTACCAGGAGTGATTACCAGAGAATGCAAGATGTAAAGTTAAACTGCCATCTAGAGCTGCAACTAAATCTAGAGTTAATGTGTGAATTATATGGATCTAACTGTGATTGAATTGTCTGTGTCGCGATGTGGGTTAGATGGGGAGAATTCGACTGACACTCTTTCGAGGTCCGCTCCCACAATCGACGAACACACAAAAAAAAATACTTGCACTCTAAAAACTAAATAAATCAATTGCTTTGATTTTTAGCAGAACTGTAGGGCAGTTTAATTACAGGAATTAATGTAACAAATATAATTATAAATATAAATATCAATTCAAAGGCAACTGAATCTAACTAATGAAACTACAGCTTTCTATAAAGACTAACTTATTCACTCTAACTACTTGCAGGTCATATGAGTTAGATGCCAAATAGAATCCGCGCACATGGCGACGGATATAACAGTTTAAATTCTATTAATTCAGTGAGACATGTTATGATATGGACATTTCCTCTAGACACGCCATGGAGAATGCTTGTACAACCATGCGTTGTCTGGCGGTAGCTCTGAAACTGTCTTCAAAAGTAAGTAGAACGGTTCACTTTCATCATTACAAATTAGTATGGACTCTCACCATGCGGCCCTCACTGGGAGTGAGAGCGCTGGATGTAAAAGCTGTGGGTTCATATCAAACCAAGTAGCTTAGGCTCTGGAGCTTTAAAACATCACGCTCCTCACAATATGAACTGCTCAACTGCGTCTCTATGTCTCTCATCTGGCTGAGGACTATCGCCGTCCACTTCATAAATGGATTGTCTACATGTGGCCTCTATCTAAGCTCTGCACGGGTTTAAATACTAAAGCTATGTCTCGACCTTCCGTCCAGATTCATACATTTGATTGGTGCAGTCGCTTCAGCTCAGCCTGCAATATTAATTTATGCTTGTGATGGCCTTGCGCCAAAATCAAGGTCAATTTTACGGTCTAGACAAAATTTAAAAGGCGAAACATTAACTACTAAAATCTTCAAACCCCGTGCTTTCTACTCTTATGCACGAATTTCCGAACGCCAACTAAGCGTCTAAATAAACTACCTTTACTCGCCCCTTATCTATGTTAATCAAAATCACGGTGTCGAGAACTGCTCTGTCATTCCTAGCTATACATTTATTCTGTCTCGCCCCTCCTTCTCTCCATCTATCAGAAAAAAGGTGTTTCAAAACAAACTGTTCACGAGAACAGCTCAAGGACAAATTACGCTGGTTATAATCAACAAGATCGTAAAAATTAACTCACTGACGTCGTGACCTAGCACAGCATTTATGATCCTAATGTGATCATGACACATCCCCCACCCCAGTGAAAACTTAGGGTTTGAACGACATAACTGTCTACTAACGTTGCTATGTTATAGTACTTTTGAAAGGGCTATATAGTAAAAAATATAGCGTTACTGAAAGTCAAAAAAAAAATATTCTAAGAACGTGCATTATCGATGGACAATAGCATATGTATATTTATATGCGACGTTCTGTGATAATATATAATTATTGTAGCACTTAAGAATTAAAGGGATAACCTTCTCTCACACAGACATACCGTAAAGACTAAAATATTGAGCAACTAGCTCATCGCTTTATTGAGCGTAATTAATACATTCATAGAACATGAACGAACAATAGTTAATTAAAGTAATGGTATCCTGGCAGCAGTAGGTCTGGTCGCTCGGTTTGCCATTTCCTCATCTCATTGACCCGCAGACAAAGGCGTCAAGGTTGTCTGAAACTCAGGTCATGGTCAGGATGGACGCTAGTGGAAAAAGGAATCACATGGAAATTTTGAGAAAGAATGTCCATAATTGGTAGGACAATATAATGTGAAACCATCCACGGTCTCCGAAAAAGGTGAAAAATGCTCAACCTCAATGCTTAACAGTCTCTATATAAAATAGCAACATATTCTGGTTTATCAATTATAAATGTCGCCATAGTGAAGCTGAAATAACAAACGTCGACAAGACAATTAGCCTGACGTACTCTTTCAAAATCTGCGTAGCGCTCGTCTTGATTTAAGAATTATATAGCGCTTCTCGCATTCAACAATAATCTAAATCTCAATTAAATAACATTACACTTTAATCTATTTCTAATTATATCCAATCCGGGATAGATGAGGTGCCACCAGGCGATAGCAGTTAATTTAATGCGCCGTTTCCGTACGCAAGCCATGCACACGTCAAGTGTCACAGTCATCTCGGTATATAGTCATAATCGGTTCAATTCAATATCTCTATCGGGTATGTTCTTAGATAACTCATCCACCGATCGCATGGAGAGTTACAATCATAATCAGTATTCTTACTTGTCATATCTAGTATTACGTTAGATGGTCCACGAAACGCGGAAAACCATAGACATAATCGGTTGTATAAAAAAAACAACTCCACTCTTCTTCACAACTTCTTAAAACGCGACCACGCAGTGTCCTCTGTTACCACTGTAAAAAACTCTCAAAACGCGAACACGCAGTGTCCTCTGTTACCACTGCAAAATATCTCAAAACGCGAATACTCCCTTCCTTACATAATTAGTCGGTCTTACACTGCCCGTCGGTCTTACGCTGCCTGCGGCCTTACACTGCCCAGAGGCCTTACACTGCATCTCGGCGTCTTACACTGCCTGTGGCCTTACACTGCCCTGAGGCCTTACACTGCCCTGTGGGGCTTACAATGCCTGTAAGAAGGTTCAACAATAACACGCGAATACGCGGAAACGCAGTGTACTACGTTAGCACTGCCAACATCTCTCAAATAATCGAAAAATACCAATATCATCCATCCCAGGAGGCAATCTCATTATTGCTCTCCTCGGGTCGACGTCATACGCAGACGACTAAAAAAAAGTATACTCAATATATATAATTCACATAGCTCTTATATCGACATCACCTCGATACTGATACAGACTCTTCCCATGAGACAAATTCATTGCTCTTCGGGCGGCGGCACCAGCCGACAATAAAATCAATACTCACTACTCATCACTACACAAAAAAAAATCACCTCCCTAAACATTCTAATACTGCCCTCTCGGGAGCTCGTCAATATAAAGACGAGATCGGTTATACATAACGCTTAATATAGCTCCATAGAACTGGCAGTGTGCTAACTGCACGGGTTCCAACAATTCAATAAAATCGTTACTCTCAATAACCAGATCAAATTACTCAATCAATGTGTCAATGTAGACACATGAGTTACTTAGGTAAAATAAGAAACAAAGGAATGTACCAAAACGATAATGATAAAGGTTTAATGAAAAAAAAATACACCAAACACGATGCTAGACAAACAAGAAAAGACGAACGATAACAGACCCTACAAGTTCTGAATATAATTACAAATGGGTGAGAAGAGAACAAGAGAGACGTCTTCCAAAAGAGACGAGGAAGATGTGAACGCCACAATCTAAACAAATATACAGGTCCCTAACCAAGACTATTCTCACGAATGCGAATCCTCACTGTTTCAATCACCACTGGTTGTTGCGAGACCGCAGACGTTGTCGTCGAAACGGCAAAGTCGGCGACCAAGCCACCACTTTGGCACAGAGGACACGCACACGTAAGAACCCTCGCCGACCTCCCGCAGTTCTAACAAAGAAGAAAAGTATAAAAAGCCTGTAAAACACGAGGAGGAACACTCAACTCCCCAGACGCAGACCCCGTGCTTTCTACTCTTATGCACGAATTTCCGAACGCCAACTAAGCGTCTAAATAAACTACCTTTACTCGCCCCTTATCTATGTTAATCAAAATCACGGGGTCGAGAACTGCTCTGTCATTCCTAGCTATACATTTATTCTGTCTCGCCCCTCCTTCTCTCCATCTATCAGAAAAAAAGGTGTTTCAAAACAAACTGTTCACGAGAACAGCTCAAGGACAAATTACGCTGGTTATAATCAACAAGATCGTAAAAATTAACTCACTGACGTCGTGACCTAGCACGGCATTTATGATCCTAATGTGATCATGACAGTCTGGGTGAGGCTGGGAGTTGCCAGCCCATCCTAGAGTTAGATATAGAACTAGATCTAGTTAGTTATATAATTAGCGAGAATAGAAGTTAATGATATTATGGGTTTTGTTGATAATTCTGAACATCTATAGTATAAGGCCTAGATTCTATGTGGTATCTCCATAGTGAGATAGGCAGGCCATAAATATGCAATGATTAGTAGAGTATGATATTAGAGTTTTAGATAGTGTAGTATTAGAAGTAAATCAACATTTAGAACACAATAGTTTAAAGCTGAATATGTTATGAATCTAATACGAATTATTGTGATATTGTTTCTGACTCATAATTGTCATTGTAGTTAGAGTGGTAAATAAACCCTACAGGTCTGCCAGTTAATCCAATTGTTATTTAGTATCTGGTGTGTGAGTGGAAGTTAGATTTGGATTGAATACCTCTCAATTATAAAAATGCAGTCGAACAAACATCCCATCAACACAACATTATAATACCATCTATAATATTAGGAATGGGATTATAACAGTCTTGCTTCAGAACTCACTGTGGCAGGACACTGCGCTTCAGCTGAACGCTTTGCGCATTGGGTAGTTTGTGTAATAGTGAACATGTCGGAAGACAGTGGCGACAAGTTTGCGACTAGGAGAACGGGAGGCGAGTCTGTCGTTGATACAAAGCAAATTAAAAAAAAAAAAAAATGTATATATACTTTTCCATCATTTGGAGCCTCCAAATGTCAAAAAAGAAAGTTCGGCAGGAGGGAAGGAATGCATGTTCAACATTTCAAGTTAATCTGACCTGCATGAGTCAGTGTTTTTTGTGAACACTGTCATTTGATTTGATCAATCTAGAAGGTTATGGAGAAGCGTGACCTAGAGCAATAATTACCGCTGTCACATCAGTGAATGAGCTATACCATTGTAATCTTCAAAGGTCATCCTATAAAAGCGGCTCCTGTACGAGATGTCAACAATCTTTTTCATGTCAGCGACGACGGTTGTGTTTCATTAATTAATCTGCTTGGTCTTTCCCTGGCATTCGATGCTACTGACCACCATTATTGTTCTAAAACAATTGAACATCGCATTATATGGCATTTCTGCTACGGGGCCTGACTTATTAGGGTCCTGTTTGTCATATTATAGAAAACGATGTTTTGTAACAGAGAAATGCAGATCAGAAGATACCCAGCTGCCGGTAATGGGGCCTGTCTTGTTTGTTCTTTATATCAGTCTGCTCTCAGCTATTTTTCCAAGAATATTGTTTAGCAAATCAGCAGCATACTGACGATACTCAGCTGTACGACACAGTGTTTTAGAAAAAACAAAACATTCCCAATAAATATAAGTGCACGGTGCATCATGACTGTAAAGGAATGCATGAATCTGCTTAACTCGTGTCTGTAGATTTACTTTGTTGTTCTTTGTTTCCTTTTAGATAAGAATTATGGAGTTCCCCTCGTGCCTGAATGCACTAAGCACCCTGTTAACATTTTGAATGGAAGACTTGCAGCAGCCTGAGCTGTGGTGACTGTCCTGTTCTGGTCACTGTGGCTACTCTTCCGCCCCCCCTACCCCCCCCCCACACACACACACACATCCCTTACCTTTTTGTCCCTCCTTACCCCTGGGGAAGAGGTGTGGTCTGTTTCTGTAACAATTGAAAGAAAATAGGCGCAATGTGTGTTCATGAAGACATGTTGACTCAGCGTTGATGATCTAGCTCCAGGAAGAGATGATGTGATGGGATTGTCTTTTCGTGGAACATTTCAAGTCTTCAAATCAGTAAATATATAATACCAAAAAAAAAAAAACCGTCCACACCTCAAGAGGTCGGCACGTAACATTTCCTGCAAATCACTGTTGTATGAAATCTTGATGAAAATCCTCCGCTTTTTAAAAAAAAAATATTGTTCGTGTTGGTTTCCAAGTTCTTGGTCAAACTTTAGCCAACACATTGGTTTCCGAGATAGAAATGTTTCATATTTACTACAAAAATAAGCAGCCAATCTAGCCAGCATTAGCTTTTTTCGCCAGTCAGATCAACTGTGCCGTCAGTATGTTCTTGTATTCCAGTTGGCATTTAAAGAGACGTAGCCCGGGTTGTCGGTTTGGTGCTGGAAATCCTTATTTAAAGACGATCTCAGTCTTAGGCTTACACATGTATATCAGATAGGGAAGATTATTGTTAAACGGTCCGGTGTAACAGCACAGAGTCGTGGCAGTAGAATCGGGGTTCATCATCTTCTCAAGTGTATCACTAGTGCCAGCGGTCTCCGGCCCCCCATCATAGCGTAGCTAAACATGTTCCCCAAGACCTGTTCAGGTCGATCCGATCGACGAGAGTGAGTCTCCATCCTGAATGAGACTGATATGTCAGTTTGGGATGTGCAAGCCAGTCTTCATCACATTTCCATTAGCCAACAAACAAATAAAGACGAAATAGCGGGGGTGATTGGCACAGGTATTGCCGAAACATAGTGATGTCATTAATAAATTGTAATAAAACGTATTCTACTATTTATGTTAGAAGGACTGTTTGGTACTATATCGTTCTGAACGTTTTCTCTGGATGAAACAAATGATTGGAAGTTTCCTGTTATTATTGATAAAAAATAGCACATACCTTTAACGTTCCACAATATTCTCCCAAACCCCTCCCAGCAGGAACATGATACTGTTATGCATTCTTTTATTCTTCTCCAATACTGACCAGAACTCCCTACTATAGACTGCTCTGATGGGATGTCTGTGGTTAACAGCAGTCTGACTGATGAGGTAGTGGTCAAGATATCCTGCTCCATCCATTCTCTCAGAAGGGCGCTTATATACTACAGATGCCAATGTAACACCCTCACTGGGGTAAGCATAAACAATATAAAAGGAATTTATTTGACAGGTGCATGAAAGTATTACAGATGGTGTGTGTTTTTGAGGATATCTGCCCTTGACATTTGTACAGTGTATTTTTCTGTTTCTAGTTTTGTTCCTGTTGTTCTCTTTCTTTTCTTAGCCCCCCCCCCCCCCGGAAAAAGGACCGTAAGCCCATTACCGATGGTGCTGGGGAATATCTTTGTTTTACACTGTATCAACTGGGATACCTGGCTTTACTCGCTAGAATTATTTTCATTTTTTTAAAACAGAGATTATTTTCTTTAGTATTCTATATGCACTTTACACCTTTTGAGCACTGTCTGTGTCTATGGTTGCACTGTAATGTAATTGGTGCGTTTTAAACTACAATCAAACCACTAGTGTTACTTTACGCCCATCACAGGAGTCTGTGAACTTCTATAAACTCTAGCTCTGCGATATGCACACCTCTGGTTTCTTTGATCAGCACGCAGTTTTAAACCCATAAGCAACAAACAAAATATTTTTGATGAAATTGCCCATTTCTAAGTTCAGTTCTTGGAGTAATGAGCAGCTGAGGTCCATGCCATTGATCTGGATAAATCTTTACTGTATTATCATTTTACAATTTTACCTCAGATTTTCCGAAACCTGCACTTTCCCATGCAACAAAGCACAGTAACATTTCCAAACCCATCACTACAGTATTGCATGCCTGATTCTCTCATTCCAGTAAACGGGCAGTTTTAAACATAATTATTTTGCGACAAAAACGCCGGCAGGAAAATGCAGGAATGTTAGATAATGCGGTGTTGAAAAGTTAGGAAGATCTATGGAAGATTTGTTGAGACACGTCTGGTGACTGGTGAGTCCTATTCGGGACAGGTACACTCTGCCACAACTGCTGCAGGGGAATGTCAGATCTGGATTAGGTATGTGGCTCTTTCGCCGCACCCTTCGTTCCGATGCTCTGCCTTGTAGGGCACTTTCGAGCTTGGCGGTAGCCTGTTTAGTTTATTTTCTCCAGGTATCGCAGTCCGCTGCGAGTTCTGGCCCTTGATTAGGATCAATATTGCAGGAGATCAGAGAAATTTTTAGTGTCCTTGTAGCGTTTGCCTGGAGCACCTCCGGTGCGGTCGCCGGTAGACAGCTCTCCGTAGAGCACGATTTTTGGGAGTCTGTGGTCTTCCATTCTTGAGACATGTCCAGCCCATCGGAGCTGGGTTCCAAGCAACATTGTCTCAGTGTGGGTTGTGCCTGGTATTTCAATAACCTGGGTGTTTGTGATGTAGTCCGTCCAGTGGATGTTAAAGATGGTACGAAGGCATCGCTGATGGAACCGTTCCAGGAAACGGATGTGGCGGCGATAGGTGACCCAGGACTCGGCACCATAGAGCAGTGTGGTTAGTATGACTGCTCGGTAGACTTTGACCTTTGTAGAAGTTTTAAGATTCTTGTTGTTCCAGACGCGTTTATATAGTCTGCCAAAGGCGCTGCTGGCTTTGGAGAGTCTGTTATCAATCTCCTTGTCGATCTTGGAGTCTGATGATATTGCACACCCGAGATAGTTGAACTGTTGTGTTGTTTTTAGAGCAGTCTGGTCAATAGTGATGGTAGGAGGGTGGTACTCGTTTGGAGCAGGTTGATGGAGAACCTCTGTCTTTCCCAGACTTATTTCTAAACCAAAGAGTTTTGCAGCCATATCAAAGGAGGATGTTATTCGTTGAAGACCGGCTTCGGTGTGAGCCACCAGAGCAGCAGCATCCGCAAAAAGAAGGTCCTTGATAAGATGTTCCATGGTCTTAGTGTGGGCTTGTAAGCGTCTCGGGTTGAAGAAGCTGCCGTCAGTGCGGAAGAGAATGTAAACACCATCATCATCATTGACTAAATGTGTCATTGCATGCTGCAACATTGCGCTGAAAAACAGTGAAAACAATGTGGAATCAAGTAAGCAGCCTTGTTTGACACCATTCGCGATGGGGAAGGGCTGGAATAGAATGTTGCCATGTCTGACCTGGCCTTGTTGACCCTCGTGCAGCTGTGTGATCATTTTGAGGAACTCAGGTGGACAGCCTAATTTTCCCATGATGGTCCAAAGTCCATGCCTGCTGACATTGTCGAAGGCCTTGGTCAGGTCTACAAAAGTGATGTATAAGCCTTTGTTTTGTTCTTAACATTTTTCTTGTAGCTGACCAAGGACAAATGCCATGTCGGCGGTCCATAGGTGAGGTCTGAAACCACACGGACCCTCAGGGAAAAGTTCTTCAGCAATAGTCAGGGAGAGTCTGTTCAGTAGCACTCTAGCAAGTATTTTACCGGCAATAGATAGGAGTGCTATACCGTGGTAGTTTGAGCAGTCTGATTTTTCGCCTTTATTCTTATATAGCGTGATGATGACTGCATTGTGGAGATCCTGGGGACGTTTGCCTTGTTCCTAGCAGCACTGAAAGAGCTGACGTAGCCTGGAATGTAATGCTGGGCCTCCTTTTTTCCAAACTTCCGGGGGGAGGGGGGAGGCGTCGATTCCTGCGGCCTTGCTGCTTTTTAGCAGGTTCATGGCGTGTTTTATCTCTTGCATGGAGGGCGTTTCATCCATTTTCTGTTTTTACTGGAAGCTGATTGGGAATGTGGTCCAGAGCTGTTTCATCAACAGTACGGGTGGTGCTGAAGAGTGTGTGGAAGTGTTCACTCCAGCGACTCAATATTGCCTCCTTGTCGGTTAGCAGGTTACCCCCCCCCCCCCCATCTGAACTTCGAAGAGGACTCTGAACTTGACGAGATGGGCCGTACACTGCCTTCAGAGCTTCGTAGAAACAAATTAAATTACCTTTGTGCAAAAGACTTGTTATTCCCTTTCTCTGGGTTGTAGACGAACATCCTTTCTGAAAACTGCCCGGGTAAGAGTTAGTCAACGGTTTGGCGGATATCTTCTTCTTAATGCTACATGATTTGTAGTTAAGAGCAAGGAAAGACAGCTTTGCAGATAATTTCACTTGTTTGATATTATAGCTATTTCTTTGGGGAAATGACCAAATAAATGGAACTCTTATCACTGCGAATTCGTTACAGAATGCTATTTTCATAGCGGATGCTTGTTTCCATTTGGTCAAGGTGAAATCTTTACTTTTGTTGAGGCATATATAGAGGTACATAAATGTCTTTCTGTGAAAGCCTCATTAAGGCAAGAGCGGCATGGTAGATGGGTGACTGGTCACTCAACCAAATTTGACTTCTGGGCATTTGTTCAAGGATCGACATCTAGAATTCACTCTAACCCGTTTATTTTGAATACAGATGTCCAGAAAGTTGTTTTTCAGCTCGTTGAATTTGAGGTCTTTGGGGGGGGGGAGTTTGAAAACTGCTTGTTTTCTAAAACCACTCCAACCTCTCACCCCTCTCAAACGATCAGCATCTGTGAAACTTTCTTCGTGTGCCTCAAACATGAAAGAAACTGGTCTTTGTAGTGATTATCAATACATTTCATACCAACATAATATTATTTTGAAAAACCGTGTAGACTTTTCTTCTCGAAACCTTTTTTATCTTGTTTGGTACAATTCTTAATAACTACTCTGTTTCGTAATGAGTTGATACAAACTTCTTATTTCTTTGAAACAAAACTCATTTAATATCTTTTTTCGTGCGATTTGGGAATTATTTTGGTTTTTACATACACTTATTTCTCTTAGCGTTTGGAAATGCTTATACAATTTTTAGACCAGCAAATCAGAGAAGTACATCAATGAGCCACAAAATGCTACTAAAAACAAAAGGATGGAAACTTGTCTCTTTCTTGGGCTATACATGTTTGAAGTTTGTCATTTTATCCAATGGCGACCCATAAACAGGAGATTACCATGATAACAAGGTAGTAAAATTTAATGTCAATATGATGGTATCTGTCATCTAATATGGACGAATGTAATCTTAACTATAGAACATATAGCCAGATTCTGTTTTGTAGGAGAAGGTGGTTTTCTGCTGCACTCCCCAGTACCTCTGACAGTTGTCAAGGGTGGAGAGCAGAACTTCATTCCTTGCTCCTTGAAAGAGAAGAACTTCGTTCAACTCAGAAACGATCTAGCTCATTTGCTCATTGGTTATCTGCCTTTTTCAGGCAATCACCCACTTAAGTTACACATTTTCTTTCACCCCCCCCCCCAACCCACACACACAAACAAAAAATTAAAAACAACAACAAACGGATACATTTCACAAGAAGGCAGACCACACATAAATTATGTTACATTTTTCAAAGCCTTGTCAATGTGCACTTTCCAGGCATATCGACGGTGCTCTAAGCAAACTTCGTAAGCCAGTTTCAGAAAATTTTACAGGAGAGACAAAAACTGAATTGCGGCAACCCGAATCAATAAAATGGACTAAATGTCCGATGTTACACCTATTAAGTAATGCCAAATACGTATATGATGGCAAGTACCATTACAAGTAACGATAATTATCATTTTGAAGAGATCCGAGTTTTGCTGTCGCTTAATAATTGCTCTAAGCGAACCTCTCAAAGGGGGTTTAAGAGCTTTGCTCGAGGCAGATTTCTCGGTCCGCCGACTCCATGACCAGCTCGGCGCGAGATGCGTTGCTTGTGGGTGGTGATAGGACTCCCCGAGACGCACAAGACTGACAGGTGGCAAAAAGTGATTAGCCTATTGTATACATCAGTCAATAGGGTTCAGACCTCAGAATCAGAGATTGTCCAAAGAGTCTTCCTCATTATATCATCACTGGTCCCAGAAAAGAAATTTGGGGCTTTTTTTTCTCCGTTTTTTAAAATATTGTTTTGGTTGCTTTTTTTTTTTTTTTAAAGTTTTTTTTTTTTTTTAAAGTACAGTAACACATTTGTTACAGGAAAAGGAGAAGAAAGCAAAAGGTGACATGCATATTTTAAGCACTGATACAATAGAAACTCACACTAGGAACTTCTTAACACTGCAAATAGACAAAATATAAAATTGGATGAATTTATCTAGTTGAAAATTTTATTTAATCCTTTCTGTAAAATCAGGACCATCATTGAGGTACATTGCCGACGCTCTGGATGCAGGAGACATGAGAAATGCTTGCAGGTCCATTGAAATTAGCAAAATGTCTTGGTCATTCTCGGCCAAATGTTTGTTCTGAACCTTTGCTTCCTGAGCTTCTGTCTTCTTTTGTCGATGAGCATTCCACAGAGTTTCCTCTAGATTGCCTTTTTCATAGGCGACACAAGTGTCACACTGATCTTTTCGTGGATGGAAGATGCCGATATTGCTGCTGTTGAATATCTTCGAAAATGCTTGTCGTGATAAAGGTGCCACACCATCAGGGAAGCAGGTTTCTGTGTAGGCGCTGAAGACATTCTGGAGTGAATGAAACTGTCTCTATAGATATTGTTTGGTGGTCGTTTTCCTGCTGTAACGTGATGGCATTGTATTGAGTTTTTGCAAAAACTCTTGACAGTAGCGCTTCTGTTCCACTCCACGGTCATGCCATGTTCGACGCTTTCTTTCAGGAGCGACTGCAATTTGTACTAGGCACCAGTTCCTCCAAGACCATTCTCCAACAGCCGGGGTGCTGAGAAATAACACTTTGCAAACGTCTGTCCTCTTGTCACCAGTTTGAAGGAAATATTTGAAGACCGTTTTATGTTCATCATGCTTGATCACAGTAACCAGGTTTCTGACAAACACTCTTTTAGCCTCCCAGGATCCAAGAGCCCTGAACCCGTCAAATGTAGACATCCTGTCTGTGATGTTTCCACTTTCTCTCACTCTTCCTCTCACTAACTTTCTTCTGACACCAGCCGTGATAGGCACGGCACAAACACACTATCTCTCTTCTATAAGTTATAACCAACGATATCTGGATTGCTTATCTATACAATAATTATTAATTCATTCAATAATAATAGAAACATAGGTCATACAATTTCACGTGAATTTCGATGGAATGAAATCAATGCAAATCAGTACATGATAATTAAAAGGCTTCGTAATATTCAATTCCTAGCACATTTTATAAAACACATGGGTGCATTCAGCATAAGGAAACCTCTCCTTTAGGGGTGTATGGCGCTATCTGGGCACTGGTTCTTCCTCTCTACTCTGGCTTGACTGCGCAGTTAGATCAACAGGTATCGGCAGGTACCAATAGGTCGGGAAGCCAAGACGCCACGATGTCGTAAATCAAAGGACAAGAAGTTGAAAAGCCAAGAAGGTGTTGTTCTTCCTCCTCTGTAGAAAAACAATCACAACTTCCTAATCTACTGCTGGAAGGCATGACTTCCATACTTACTCCGTGACGGATATTCATCATTAATACCTTTAACCGCTGACACCGTTATCAGTCAGGCTGCAGCTCCCATACTCCATAGGCTCCCATAAAGGCAATAGAATAAACGATCAATACAGTTTTAATGATATTTACACGTTCCCCACGAAGAATAACGCTCTCTCTAACAGACCCCATCCTATAAGGTTTCGTAACATATATGTAACGGCGTTTCCGTGACTCTCTCAGAGGCAGTAGTTATACCAAAGTAAACCCACTAGATTTAGGTTCTACAATCATGAACATTAAGTAAAATACACATACATCGTACAATTAACTTACCACTCAGCAACAGCTCAAATGCCGACAAGATACCAAAGATACCACGCTCTGACAAAGGATGTTTGCGGGTTCCCTGACCTTCCCCACTCACAAGACTAGTACAAAGTTACAGTTGCAGTTGTGGTCTCCTCTTCGGCACGAAGCTGGTGAGTGCTCTCAGCGGTCTGAAGTTGGAAGGAGCGTTCGGGGATTTATACCCAGTCGGGTAGCGTCCCAAGACGCTCACCGAGTGTACATTAGTTATCCTAATGGCCACCCCCGTCGACTCCACGTCAAATACTATTGAAGCATCTCTACACCCCAAGCAATTCCCAGGTGATCTGATCGTCAAGTACGGCGGTCAAGTAAACACTACCCTTTTCGGGTGTCAAAGCGCTTTCCGTTGTATCCCTTACTTTCCCCCTCTGGCCTACAATAATTCTGTCTCCCCGCCGTCAATGATTTGAGGTCTTTATTTTAGGAGGTTCGCTGCCCTTGGCATTTACACCTCACTTTACTTGTTTTATTATTTCTTGTTCTGGCGGGGGGGGGGGGGGGGAGATATGGATAAATTTTAATCTATTAATCTCAATTTTGCCCGGGCAGCGGCCTTTCGGCCTGCTCTTTACGATTTCCAACTGCCAAGGTATCTTTAACGTGCGCAACGTGCACACGGGCCCTCCGAATTTTTTCGTCCTTATCCGAGAAGACTAGGTACTCGATCCTACCCCCCAATAGGACCAGGGACTTGAAAATATGAGAAAAATCCAATTTCCAAGAACTACTCGATCCTACCCCCAAATAGGACCAGGGACTTGAAAATATGAGAAAAATCCACTTTCCAACATGCCTGCACTGCCCGGGTTTAGAACCCGGGACCCTTGGCATGAGAGGCGAGCACCTTCCGTCAAGACCACCTCCAAACCGCCGTCAACTATCTTCCCACGCTATTTATACCTTGCCAATCTGTCACCCTGTTACACTGTCAGCGTCACTTACATCATTGCAGTTATTCCAGTCGGCTTTACATTTACTACGCCCTCCAAGGACTCTGCGTGGCTTAGCAGTAGGCTTCACCTTTTGGTGATTCCTTTTAGGCGACATCGAGAACTTTCTGCATGTCTGTACACAGTTTCAGTAGTGCTGGATGCTGTTGGCGCGGGGCTGTCTGAAGTGGAACTTGGCTGAGGAAATGCACACTTGGAGGCTAAAGGTGGTGGTAGTTCTATCTTTGAGGACGAGGAAGCAAAATCAAGGGGTGGAGGTAGCTCTGATTAATGGCTTGGTAGTTCTGAGTCAGGTAACAGCATCCAGTCTGGCGGTGGGGGTAAATCGGCGTCTAAACATGGAGATGGCACTGCCACTGTAGTTGAGGATGGTGATGGCTCAAGGGGAGGAGGGTTCGATCCTGTAAATGTGAGTGGCACTGGCTCTGCAGATGAAGATGGCACCATCTCATGAGATGATGATGGTACTGATGGTTCCCTGAAGTGTGACGGCATTGTCTTATCACATGAGAGCAGCACTGGGTCTCCTTCTTGGAACTGCCATGCAGTAGAGTGCTGAAGTAAGTTCTCATTCTTGTGGTCAAATTTCCTGGTCAATTCTGTCAATGAGACGTCTGGGTCAAGGAGCACAGAGTCTATAGATAGGTCCATCAGCTCGCCATTCTTGTCAATGACATCAGAGACTATGGCAGACATGTCTAACCTCTCTTTATCTTCCGTTTCTTCCTTTTGGGTGATGTGGAGTGTGTAGAAGGAGGTGAATTGCGCTTTGCTTGTAGATTTTGCCTTTGGCTCAAAGCCACCAGCAGGCAAACTCTGGATAACGGCTCCATGACAGTCTAAAGCAGAAATGATGTGGCCACATTCGGCTATCGTGCTTTTATAGGGTAAACAAAAATAGGGAGATGGAACTCAGAAAATACCATTATCCATGTGGCATCATTCTAAAGTATAAGTGATGACATGCTGGACCATGCATCTTCTCAGACTGTGTCCACACTCCGTCTCCATGTTCAGCACATTTTCTTGCTCACCCGAGTCCATTGGTTGTGTGCTGACAGTTGACACTCTCTTACCTAACCTGTATTGAGTCTCAACCACTCTCGCTGACCTAACCCAGAAAAGAGGAGGGTGGATAAACATGATGGGACTGTTTCACTCTTCTATTATAATGAACAACCATGATTTTACTGTGGAGTTGATTTCAAAAAAAAAAAAAAAAGTACTCCTTTTACGTTCTTATTGTTTAAGAAATCGTCTTCAAACTAAACAGTTTGCAGTGTGTCTGCGGAGGTGTTCATCATCATCATGTTTATAATCTTCCTGTCATACTCCTTGTACTCCCTTCCCCCTCCTATTCTTTTCCTCTGTCTCTTTCTCTCTTTCTCCATCTCTACCAATGTGTGAATTTGTGAGTCAAATGACCGAGAGGGATATGGTCGACATGAAGAAAGGAAGGAAATTGGCAAGTCAGGAATTTAAAGTGCCAGTATATTAATATAACTTCATGTAACTTACAATACTTATTAGTATGCTAAGAAAAAAAAATCAAGCCTTTACGGGCTCTCCGTCATTGACAATGTAAGCGTCCGACTTGGTTGACAGATATCAATTTAATGGTCTATAAGAGTGTCACACAATAGTTGTGTCGTGGATTAGTCGCACCTGGGATGACCGAGGGCGTGTGGCCATGTCGTGGGCATTGTCTATGGATTACGCAAGGCATTGATCTCGCATTACAGGTGAAACGCGGTGGCCCGTGTCACCTGGCCGGCCGTCTCACTGGAGACTTGCGAGGTTCGCTGAGAGCAAATACACGAGGTGGAGATTTGAGAGGTTTGCAAAGATGCGTTTTAATTAACTTCTAATCATTTTTCAGGTCTAATATTTTTACTGTATATGGGGGACTACGTAACGAACCTGTTTAGCGGAAAAAAAGTTTGTGGTCCAAAATTGGGGTTTAAGAGGTTTGCTTGGGGCACCGTCGATGTGACAATAGACCAGTTGATTACTTACTATACAACAGAAAACAGTCTTTACCAAATGCACTATATGAGCAGGCCGTTTCTGTTCATAAAACACATGGGGGGGGGGGGGGGGTTTGAAGTCTGTTGAACACGTCAGTGGCTGTCCAGTATTTACCCTCAAATCGTCCCCCATTCGCGTTCTTGCCCTTTTAATCATGTTCGCCCGTATTTCACCCGTTTTTCTTTCATTTTCGGCCCGTTGAAAAAACAACATAAAAGCAAAATATTTACAATAATTTAAATATAGATAGCTCTCTAACACGAGAACCATATTTCAGCAAAGCGGCCCAGCCCATAAAATGTTCCACTGAGCAAGAAGGACTTGAAAGGTGTTTGTTATACGAGAGTAATGCCTAATGCTAAATGCCAGACAGACCACCGCCTTGTGCGGTGCAGACTCCGCTTCCACTCCAAACCCGGGGGGGGGGGGGGCGATATTGCCCCCGTTGAGAAACACTGATCTGGCTGATTATTAATGTTTTATTTGTATCTACAGGGGTTCTATAGCACTGGAAGAATTGATGAAGAAGTCATAGGACAGCAGAATACCAACTGTACAGTCAGCATGCCCGGCAATGAATGGCCTAAAGAGTGCCAGTATTATGTTCTTCTTATTTCCATTCTAGACGAGAGTGAGTACAGTTACACATACACGAGAGTGAGTACAGTTACACATACACGAGAGTGAGTACAGTTACACATACACGAGAGTGAGTACAGTTACACATACACGAGAGTGAGTACAGTTACACATACACGAGAGTGAGTACAGTTACACATACACGAGAGTGAGTACAGTTACATATACACGAGAGTGAGTACAGTTACATATACACGAGAGTGAGTACAGTTACACATACACGAGAGTGAGTACAGTTACACATACACGAGAGTGAGTACAGTTACACATACACGAGAGTGAGTACAGTTACACATACACGAGAGTGAGTACAGTTACATATACACGAGAGTGAGTACAGTTACACATACACGAGAGTGAGTACAGTTACACATACAAACTAATGTGTAATCTATTGCAAATATTAATTTCAGATGGTTTTCTCTTATTTTTTCTCTCTTTATTTTGTCAAAATGTTCATGTCCCAGATTTATGTTTAAATTGCATGAAAAAATTGCTCTTATGAGAGTGTCTGCTCCTTAACATGCTGTGTTCCCGTGTGCTTGATAAAGCCCGGGAAAAAAAATGTACTACATAATTATGTAAATGAATTCACATGATTGGTTCTATCATTTCGGACACTCAATCTCTGGCGACAAATCTCGATAGAACCATTGTAAAAGCCCGTGCCACTCTTGCGAGGCTGCACAATTAGGTTGGCTGTTGTTAGGGGCGCATAGTACTTTTCATTATAAGCCCTTGCTGAACAGTGAACACAACTCAATATTCTCTGTATTTGGCTTTTTAATTAGACTTGGCGTCCCTAACATTCCAAAGGTATGAAATAACAATAAACTCACGGAGCACACCAAAGTGCAGATGCACTAGGCGCGTGTTGTGAGCACACTGCTGGGTCAGTGAGACATACTGTGGACACTCAAATCACGTTAGGAAAGGAAATTCCATGCTTTTCATGTGCTTTGTCTTCCCTGTATACTCTGCATCTCTTGGAAAGATAAAGTTCCCAACAAGGAAATTCTAACCCGTGCAAACATCTCATCCATGTCTTCACGCCTCAAGCAGAGACATCTCCGCTGACTTGGTCACGGGTGCCACATGGAGGATGGCAGAACTTTAAAACACAATCCTCTATGGATAACTTATTACAGGGAAAAGGCCATATAAGGGCGGCCATAGCTACGGTACAAAGATGTCTGCACACATATTTACCTATTTCCAGATGATACTGATACATTTCTTGAAATCGAAACACACACGCAGAGAGAGAGAGAGAGAGAGAGAGAGAGAGAGAGAGAAAGAGAGAGAGAGAGAGAGAGAGAGAGAGAGAGAGAGAAAGCGAGAGAGACAGAGAGAGAGAGAGAGAGAGAGGGAGAGAGAGAGAGAGAGAGAGAGAGAAAGAGAGGTTGGGGGGGGGGATTCAATGATAGCATAAAAGTTTACAAACTGCTGATGTGTGTATGTGCACGTGCTCTCTTTTTAACCAGTAGTAATCCATGCCAGTTGAATTTAGTTGAAAGGGACTGTGGACTGCAGATTTTCTTAGATCTCTTTACCTCACACGTTACCTCGGGTAAACATGGGATAGTGTTCTTTGCTTATACATTGATCCTTGGAACTCCTATGGGATTTTTATTTATTCCATTTCTCCACACAGAAACAGGTCCAGTTTATTTACTTAATGTGACTTCAACTACACAGTACAGTGCTACAATAACATGGCAGACACCACTCAATCCCAGTGGTGAGATTATTGGATATCTAGTGGAAGTAAAGGAGAATCAAGACTGTCTGTATCAGCTAAAACTACCCTGCACAGATTGTGGTGGACAGCTGGTAGATCTAATTTTTTTTTCTTTTAATGTTGTTTTCCTCGATATTGTTGACTGAAAACCAACTTTCGTCGAAAAAAACATCTGCCCGCAATGTCACATAATACGGAAAGTTAATCATTTCATAGGACAAAGGTTTTGCGTAAATAAATAAATTATAGACTGAGCTAAGCCTATGATTCTTTCTTCTATTGATGTTATGTCAAGGCCCACTGAAAATATTTTCATTTAAAGATCACGTTCACAAGTCTTTCAACCTGAAAGTTTCTTTACTGTTCGCACCCCCCCCCCCCTCAAGCATGCTATGTAAATCTAAATCACACACATTCCATGTCTGCCCAACTTACATGTCAATTTTCTTGATACATGAGATTTCATAAACATAATGAGACATTAGAGGACTGGGATTGGATCTTTGTTTTAGGAGCTTCCAAGCCTTTAGCATTTACACCTGACTTTTATTGGTTTTTCTTACTTGCTCTTATTTCTGTGTGTTTTTGTGGTAAGGATTAGTTGTTGTTGTGGTAAGGATTAGTTGTTGTTGTGGTAAGGATTAGTTGTTGTTGTGGTAAGGATTAGTTGTTGTTGTGGTAAGGATTAGTTGTTGTTGTGGTAAGGATTAGTTGTTGTTGTGGTAAGGATTAGTTGTTGTTGTGGTAAGGATTAGTTGTTGTTGTGGTAAGGATTAGTTGTTGTTGTGGTAAGGATTAGTTGTTGTTGTGGTAAGGATTAGTTGTTGTTGTGGTAAGGATTAGTTGTTGTTGTGGTAAGGATTAGTTGTTGTTGTGGTAAGGATTAGTTGTTGTTGTGGTAAGGATTAGTTGTTGTTGTGGTAAGGATTAGTTGTTGTTGTGGTAAGGATTAGTTGTTGTTGTGGTAAGGATTAGTTGTTGTTGTGGTAAGGATTAGTTGTTGTTGTGGTAAGGATTAGTTGTTGTTTTTTAAATATTGCCCGGGCAGCGACTTTTTTTGGCCCGCTCTTCTTGACTATTAAATGCCAAGGTATATTTATAGCCCCCAACGTCCACACGGGCCCTCTGAGGTTTTCGCCCTTATGCGAGAAGACTAGGTTCTCGATCCTATTTAACACAGGATCAGGGTCAGGATCTTTTTTCTTCGAAAAAAAAAAAAAAATCCAACATGCCAGTAAAGGGCCGAGCATCAAACCCGGTACCTTCGGCATGAGTGGCAAGCCCCTTGCTCTAGACCAATGTGTCCCGCGTGCTAGAGGAGTGAACCAGTCGTGGCCATTTAATATGACAGTTAAACATTGAAATGCGACTACACCATTACCATCTACGAACTAGCGCACTGTCCGACCTACATTAGAGTTACTGTCGCCGGAATTTAAATTTACTGATTTCATGACTATCTCTTCTGGTTTGTTGTGACCGGCCAGCTGACAGTGGGTGTACGGATAACAAACCAAACTGTTGCAAATTATTGCTTAAATTGCATATATTACCGAGTCATTTGGGGATTCTTATGAGATGTTAATCAACCAGCGAAAGAAAAAACAACTCTTTACATGATCAGTCACCTTGTGAAACGTCCACACAAATGAAGGCTCATTAAATTTCGCGTTTCAATAATTGTGAAAGCAATTTCTGTCTTCCCTCAATGTTTGTCTTTTTTTGAAAATATTAACATTCAATAAACTCTTAAAGTAAATAATTGATTTAAATCGGTATTTCTTACATCATCCCCGTATTTATTTAAACACATGGCGACATGAATATGATGTAGTTTTCCATCAAAACAGGGAATTGCCTGACAGAATACTCTGGGTTTATTATAATTACTTTGAAATTACACAAACACATCAATATCACATTATATCAGCAGCAAGATTAGTGTTACAAATACCAATCAGGACAATAATATGTCTACATTGCTTAGTTTCACAGGAAAATTAGAGAATGTTTCACAACAATTATTTATTTTTTACGCAACTTCTGTAAATTTTGCATGTGGCATGGTACTGATTGGTCTCAACAGAATGAATGTTGTTTGATGCGCCTAGTTTAATTACAAATCCACATTGAGAAAATATTGACGTGCTCACTGTTCAGCAGTGGGTAAAATACCACGCGCCCCTAACCAGAGAAACTTACAGAATTCTGAGTTTAAATGATTTTTCTATACGCAATTTTAGGAGATAGATGACATAATATATTGTTCATGTTCATTTTGAGTGCGAGTTGATCGCATTTGGAGGGAGATGACTCTTCATTTTAAATTATTGCAATTTTTGATTAATTTATCTGTCTGTTATTTTCAGTTAGCGAAAGTTCACATGATGAAAGGTACATGCAGTCTTTGTATCGAGATTATTAAAAAAAAAATTCACTGTAAAACGTTCACATAATGTATGTGCTGAAGGTGATTTTGGTTATTATAAGAAGCAAACAGTTGTAACCACCATAATCGTGATCAGGATGTCTGAATTTGAAAAAAAAGTGTAAAAAAAAAAACAAAAATTCTCATCACATGGTTGATTGCCCCAAATATGTGAACGTCCATAGGGAAAAGCTCTGCCAAATTTTATACCAATAATCAGTAATAATGAAACAAAAAAGTAGTTCACAAATTACTGCTGAAAAGTGGAATTTTGAGAAATTTGCATCCGAAGTTGTCTTTTGTCAATAAACATTTTACTGGAAAGTGTCAAACATATCTCAAAACATCATTGGTATGCTGCACCCCAACAATGATTTGCAAACTATTAAATGTTTATTATAGATTTGTACGGAGAAACCAGGGGAATGCATGGGGGGAGGGGGGATCAGAGGATGGGGAGGAGAGGGGAGCAGAAATGGTATAAGCTATAGGGTAGAATGGGATATAGATCAGTTGGGAGTGGTGGTTACACTCGGAGGGATGGGTCGGGTCAGCATCATATGAACTAATGTAGCAATATGTACTGAACGGACTCATGAAGAATTTCTCGTCTTTTCTACTGATAAAACTTTTGGTCTCGTTACACCTCATTCAATTATCAACAATAAAAACCATGTAAACATAAACAGCCTTCTTCTTCCATTACTGGTCTACGCCTTTTTGAGATCCCTTGTCTGGCATTTTTCGACCTCAAGGAATGCCTAATTACTTTCTATTTGGGAATATTTCACAAAAGGTGACAAATTCTAGGTCATATTGCAAAGTTATACAAACAAAACAAGTAGAACAAAAGCACGGCCCATTCAGCTGACACTGTATTCTTTACGATACAAAGTATTCACTCAAACTCGTTGTTTTGGTGGCGACAGTGACATGTCATTTATCATTTAGGGTTAACATTGAGGCCCAGTGGCATAATTCTTGTGACTATTTTTTGACTCCCACATCACTAAAATGCATATTTCAGGATTATAAACATTGAAATTTGAAACTGGCGTATCGTTAGTAAAATAGTATTCGTACTTGGATAAACTGACTGAAAGGTACAATATCTCGATAACAAAACTGACGCCTAATTTCGATTTCAGGACCTGTTCTCCCCTTCCCCACTTAAAGTACATCACACAGACCAAAAAAAAAAAAAAAAATGCAGGCTGTTTCAATGCCACATGCAAAATGTCGAAATAATAGGTACATTGGCAAAAGAAAAAAAAATCTGCCAATATTTCACAATGACTGGACCGAGAGACTTGAATATCAACTGGCAAGGCATTTCTGCAGGCAAAATATTTGCATTTTATCAACGCTTGCAAAGAGAAAAACCCAGAGCCCGTGCTCGTCTGGTGCTAACAGAAAATAAAGATTCGAGATAAATTCGAGATAATTATGTTGCATTTTTTGTTTAGAAATAGAACAGAATTTAAGTAGCCATGAAAAACTGCAGATGCTGAAATTAACCATTATTATCCTCATTGTTTAATCAGCATGAGGAAGACCTAACGTCTCTAAACCTGCCTGAGGGAAAACTATCCATGGTACAAATGTCGTCACTTGCATGTCTAAAATGTCTTTAGGGAGTTGGATAAAAATGTCCAAGCTTTGTGTTTCAGCCCGTCATTTCTCAGACCACTTGCAAAGAGAAAGACGAACCAGGCAATGGCCAAACGTTTGTATATTTAAACACAGCCGGCAGCAAATTTACTCACGTTTTATCTGATCTGAGCCCTGACCGTGAATATACAGTGGTTGTGTCAACTGTCACTAAGGAAGGACCAGGCATTCCAAGAGAAGAGAAGTTTAGGATAGATTTGATAGGTAAATTTTGTCAGCTGAAATTTATAAAACGACTGGAAATTAAGTGTGATAAACAGTAATAGCCAGCATGGACATTTCCTAAACTGGATTCATGTTCATGTAAAGATTTACTAATGGGATTTGCTATTTTCTTTCACAAAAGACATAATTATGATCGTAATAATGTGCATTATGTTATTTTAATGCTGTAGATCATTTCAATATGGAATTCATCTTCTTCTTCTTATTATTATTATCATTTCTATTTTGTGGGGCATGTGGGCCAGTATGATCCAAGTCTTCATCCATGCAACTTAAATGCACAATTGTATTTGTGATTTGTACAACGCTGACGAAGACAGTCACTGATCTAAAATGACGTATCGCGAAACTTTTATTTCAGACAATGCAAGTGGTAGGTAGGCTAAAATCTGTTACTTTATTGCAATTTCTACAGAAGTTACAAATTTCCACGTGAACGGTTCTCAGTCTGTGGTAGTTGAGAATGGAGCAGATGTAACCTTTACATGCCAGGTCGATGATGATCCTCCTGCCCAAGCTGTGGTGACAGGCAGTGGGCGGGGACAGTTACAAGAGTACGTGTCAAACGCTGACCTGTTGGAATGGACATTGACCAACGTGACCTGCCAGGATGCCGACAGATACATATGTAAAGGCGTCAGTGGAAACGAGTCGACACCGACAGAGTTACAAAAATTTGTGGATGTGAACGTCGTGTGTGAGTTTCTTGCATTTTCTTCCAGTTCTTGCATTTGACTTCACCAAAAATTTCCTTTTTTTTTGTATTTACTTTGATTTCCGTCTTTTCTCACTCACAACAGGCACTCACATACACACACGCAAACATAATTTCCTGGACATAATTTGTAGCCACCCATCAGTTAGCAAATGTTTTTAGTACTGAAATCACAGAAGTTTAGTGTTAATCCAGAGCAATAAGAACTAGAGATCAACTCTGTCAGCTCAAAGTCACACAATGGTGACCAGTCAATACTGAGACATTCTCAGGGCATAAGTTAGGATACTCTGGGTAAAGATTGAACTCACTGCATAATCTTTCTTTGATTGTAAACCCGGCTAGATAAGCGGGTACTTGAAGTTGTGTTGTTGCTTTTGTTATGTCCTCAGGTCCTCCAAAACTAAAGGATGAGACATTGCTGCAGAAACCTCCCAAATATACTTTTCACGTGGTTGATGACATTGAGATCACCATTGAGATTTCTGGCTATCCAGAACCTACAGAGTATGTCCTAAAGGTTGTGCAAGGCTCTGTCTCCACCGAAGTCAGCAAGGATAAGTACTCAGTGACCTACACAAGACTCAGGCCACCTTTTGGTCAGGTTACCTTAAAAATATTTGATGAGACCACCCAGAGCACGTCCACTTTAGTGTTGAGCATCGGGAATTCTGATGGAAACGGCATAGACTTCAAATTTGTTGTAATCAGGGAAGAAATGCCCACGAACCCTACAGGTAGAAAAGCTTTGTTCGCTTAAAGTTCATGTAAATATTGTTTTTTTCACCCAGCTATATCCGTTCGTCTGTATAAAAGAATGGCAGAAAGAGATCCGCAGATTGACAAAAAGTTTTCTTCCTCTATTTTAATTTTGTCTGAGGTTAGAAGGTCGCAGAAACTAGCATTTAAATACTCAAGCGATCTTAAGGAATTTAGTAGCATTGCCTTAGATTTTAGGAATCCTAAATCTCATATAATTGTTATACATAATCATACTCGTCGAAAGTTTTGTCATTCAATCCTCAGATGACACACCCTGGCTGTACATTGGTGTAGGGGCGGTCGGTGGGGTTGTGGTCATTCTCCTCATTGCCGCTGTCATCTACTGCATGAGGAGGAAAAGAGCAAAAATGATCAAGCAAACCGAACGAGAAGGTTATGATAACCTGAACTTTGGAATTAATACTAGACGTGGTAATACTCACACACAGTTTTTTTACTCTCTCTCTCTCTCTCTCTCTCTCTTTCTCGCTCTCTCTCTCTCTTTCCCTCTCTCTCTCTCTCTCTCTCTCTTTCTTTCTCTTTTTGTTTTGTTCCAACAGGGCTACGTGATGAATACATTATCTTATACCCATCATGTAAACAATGAGTTCTTCAACTATACTAAGAAAAAAAAAACAAGACAAAAGAGTGGAACTGGACACTATTGCTCTACGTCATTCCCTCAGTTAATGCAATAGCAAATGTGCCAATTTAAGTTTAAACACTGGTGGATTCCATGCAAACACCATGCCATGAAAATGTATAGACAGGTATGAACTCGTAAGGATGTCATTTTGATGATATTTATTTTGTATAGTCTGTTTCAGTCAGCCACAGTCTGTACTAATGACACCTCATAGTTTCAGGAAATCGTGTGCGTAGTCACTCAGCAAGTGCATTGCTCGAATATAAGGGTAGTTCAGTATCCTTATTTTATTAATATTATTGAAACGTCAAGAAAAGAAGAATGAATAGAACAGAACTGATTACAGAGTTGGAATGTGTTAGGAAAGTGAGACGGACTAGCTGGTAGGTAGGTCATGTCTTTCAGTGGTATTCATTGAGGGAGGTAAATGTTGCAGAGTTCATGTCAGTGAGCGTTACGGACGGGTATTGTCCCCTTTATTGATGCGATTAAAATAGTTGATGCTTGTTGTGTGGACTCATTGCGATCTTTGATTGACATACAGCGGGGCCAGAGTTAGACTTTGGGAAGGGGAGGGGGCGATTAAGATTCTGTGATCCCCTTATAAATACAAATTAAAACATAGGCAGATCAGCATATTGACACTCCCAGGCTCGTGTATTGCATGAATTCGGAACTGACACGTTATACATACACGGAAAAGGTAAATGAATTATATTTATTGTACCTGAAACGAACAGGCGTATGTATAATTATACATGGAACAAAACTCAAAGTACACTAGGGTAAGAGTAATTACAAAGAACGTAGCATTTGTGCTATGTAGTTTGTGTTTCCGTTGATAAAAATTGCTGGCTCAGCAATTTACTCAACGTTGAAGTCATTATTAATATTATATTTTTTTTATATAGAGAGAAACCCATGTGGCGGGGGCGCCAGGACTATTGTTGCTCCCTTTGGCACCCCCCCCCCTCCACATAAATCCGGCCCTGATGACGTCCCGGCATGATGTGCCACGTCGTTCACTTCATCGTTTCTGTATCTCAGAAACCAAGAAGAAATGAACTTCTATACACCATTTTTTGTTTATAACCAAACATTCAAACTGTTTCCACAGCAACGAGAGACACGTCACAGGAAAGGACAACTTCCAACCTGCCACCAGTATCATCACGTCCGACACAAACTCCATTACCCAGCATTCCTAAGGACAACCAATCAGATTTCGGTTATGTGACCGCTGTTTCTGTGGACGACACAGTCTATCCACAGTATGATTATGCAATTTACCCACCCCCAGATTACTAGGCCAGTACGGATAAACACTTGTCGAGGCTGCATGGAAATTTGCTCGTTATGAAATCATGATGTTACATTTTTTACTTTGAGATTTCTCATCAGGCCACAGAAATGTTAACCAGTTCTTTAACCCAGTTGTCATGACTGAGACTCGGTTGCTTTATATCTTCGACCAATCGTTTTGTCTCAAATTTATTATGACAGAGAATGAGCAAAAATTATTCTTGGTCGAGAACACATTTTTTCCCTCTTGATTTCATTATTGACCCTATGTTTTTATTTCTCTGTCCTTTTCAAAGTTTCCATTGAATTTTATCAGTATTAATTATAGAATAAAGAAGCAGGAGAAGATGTTACTGGTGGTGAAAGAAAATCTCAAACATTTACTATTGTTCACATTTTCTTGAAACTTACAACATGTCATATATTTTCCTCTGATCCTTTAATACTGTTGTTATGAGATTGTTCCTTTACTTGTACTTGATGTATTTTCAATATTATTTTGGACTGAAAAGCTGAAAGTTTTAATAAATTATATCTTGCTTCCAGTGTTCTGACGTCGCTGATTTAAGCATTTACAGAAGAAGCAGGAAAGGCCAGAAGTAGGCCTGGGTTGGTCGCTGACAACGACATTATGTTATTTGTAACGTACAAATTGAGCTCACTTTGACACTCTATCACTGTTCAAACTAGTTTTAAGCGTCCAATCTTATTCTAGTGGTCTGATTTTTCGTTTTATTACTATCTGAGGTTCTGGTGTTGTGCGGGATAAATTGTTCCCAACTTTCACTTCTAGATGATTAGTATAGATCTGCTTCACTTGCCCGTTCATATATGTTTATTTTGTTGTACTTTCTTTGCTTGGATTTAGATAAAACTTCACTTCATTCCCCTTGTGCGCTCATGCCCATGCAGTCCATCAGCATTGGAGATGAAACATGTCATGAAATGGTTGTAATTTGCACACTGGGCAGCAGTCCCCAACAACTTCATCATATCACTACAAAGAAGTGCATGTTCGGACAGATCTATATCAACACAGAGAACAAAATGCTGTAGGCGAGTGTTAGTTTATACATTGTCTGGCATTTTAAACAATTGTTTATGGATACCAACCATCTCTCAGTTTTGTATATTCCCCACTCATTATCTTTGAGACATTGGATTACAAACTTACAGACTGGCTCGTTCAAATTCAGTTACTCAGACATTTTTTTCAGTATACGAAATTTTGACAGTTGTTTAACAAAAAAAAGTCTCTCTGGACACTGAATTTATTTCGTATTTTGTGTGACAAGGCCCATGATAACTGCACAAAAATGTCTGTGTATTCTTAGATATCAATAAAGAAAAAAAAAAGAAGAAAAAATAGATTTCAAAAGGGGAAATTTTTCTCATGACTGGCTCAGTAGCATCTAGCAGTCCCTCGGTCACTCATGGCTCAAACAGTGAGAGATGTTTGGTTATGAATCTCAGAATATTTTATCAATGATGCATGAAATTGAGTCTGAAGATCTGTGCTTGATACAAATCTGAAAACAAGAAATTTTTGTGTCTGCGAATTACTGCACTTGTTTGTGTTATTGTTTGATTGTTATTCTCGTATTTTTCTATTGAGGCTGCGAGAGACATACACATCTGTGTGCATGAGAAGAAAAGACAAGACCTTGTTTTAATGCAATAACGAAATCACCGACAATAGAAAACGCTCGCTGCATTCTTTGGTGAGAAATTATTCCCCCAGTGCCAATTGAATTTGGTCAATAAATAAGTAATACATAAATAAATAAATAAATAAATAAATAAATAAATACGGTTTTAAAGTGCACGTGCGGTGTTATTGGTACCAGTAAACCATTTTCTCATACACTCTTCGCTGCTTTCAGGTGACCAAAGCAACCAACAGTAAAGTATCACGTCTTCCTAATCCACCTCCAGTAAAACAATGTTCGAAGTAGTATCAATTCCGCACATTGCCACCCATGTCTCCCTTACAAAATATAACAGACAATTGTGTCATGTATTAAATGTGACAAACAAAGTTACGTATTTATATTTGATAGTTACAGACCCACTGTGCTTGGTGTCATCTACAGCTTTAAGTGCACAGTAAGAGATTTTAGAGTATGCTTTGGAGACTATTTTTTAAAAGTCCTCTAAACTGTGTAGACATTTATAGCAGTTTGTTCCAAAAATATGAGCATGCAGCCCACATGAACAGACTTTGATTTCATGTGATTATACAGGTAATACTTATATTTCATTGAAGATTAATTTATTCACACATAACCTGAGCTGCCGACCCGTTGAAATATCTGGATAATTGAAATGTTTGCGGCACAAGAGCGCAGACTGAGATTATGTATTACGATGTGAACTTAGTTACAAAAATATAACAAAAATTCAGCTCTGATGACATTTTTATTTTGTTATTACTATTATCATTGATGCCATTTATTTTTGATATTTTATTATTGTTGGGTGGTTCTTGTTTTGTAACAATATTAATTAGCCACATGCTGTGATATGTATTTGCATTCTCTGCTACCTGGTGCCTTTATAAAGGTTCTGTAAAACTGGGATCATTTATTACTACACAATTTTCGAGAGATATTGATCAACATTCACGTGTTGCAGGGTAGTTTCATTCATCACCTAAATATTTCGTATAGCTGTCGCCAAAACCCTCTGCTCATGACCTTCTGTTATAATAATTATTTGCCGTTTTCGACTTTATGTAGCAGTTGCCTTCACAGATAATTATTTTGTAGATTACATCACTCTGTTGTCTTCTATAAAACTTAGGATATGCCCTTTATATCATGAACATTGTGATTTTTTTTTTTCAAGAATACCATAATATTATAATCATAATTATGTATTTATTCCAGTTACTTTTCAATAACATCTCAATTGGCTATAATAGCTTTGTATTCATTTTGCTTATTTAGAAGTATTAAATCCATCCATATCAACGGGGGTTAAACAGTACCGCACACAAGCGTGGATTTTAATAAAATGAAGGAAAAGGAACTGAGTGTGCTTGTTGTCAATTTTGCTGACTGAAGACTAGTTATTGAGAAAGCCGCAGTTGAAAATTCGGAAAAAGTAGGTTAAAGCCAGCGAGCGTATACGTGAATGGAGAAAAATGATGAAATAACCAAACCGAAACTTTTTTTCTTTTTTTGGTTTTGTTCTTTGAAGGGGAGAAAGCATTTTGAAAATTTCCATGATTGACAGTGCCATCAAAACAGCTACAGCTATGGCTCCCATACGAGTTTTCGTGGGGAATTAAAAACACAATTCAAGACCAAACATCTATATTTTCCTATGTGTTATTGTTATTTAAATATAATAATAAAAAAGAATATTTTAGAACCACCGTCAATTTTGATTATCGAACAACTTAATATACAAAATTGATGATTGTCTTATGGCCAATTAAAAAAGCAAAAACAAAACAACAACAAAAGCAAACACAATTACTTTAAACCTAATTACTTCAGGTAGGTGGAATACAAACAATTCAATAACATAAATAATTGAATTAACAAATAAATAAATAAATAAATAAATAAATAAACAAATAAATTAATAAATAAATAATCGAATGGAAAAGTACATAAATACCATTGTATTCTTTATCCAAAGCGAAGACAATCTCCTGTTTTTCTGTAACATTCATCACTCAATTTCACTTCCCTAATGTAAAATACCCATCTATTGACCTTCTTTACTAAGAGTAACACTCACCAACTGACTTTCTTTCCCTGCAATGACACTCATCCCTTGACTTTATTTTTTAACTCCGGTAATACTGATCTCTCGACTCTCTCTGCCAACAGTAGTAAGATCCACCTCGAAGAGCAAAACCCATATCCTACATATCTTTACCGAGAATAACAATAATCTCTTCACTCTCTTTACAAAAGGAACCAGCAACATTTTTAACATTTAAATATCTAAAGTAATACGTCTCAAAATATTGTTCATACGAGTAACATCGCACTTACAGTTAGTCTTGAATTTGCAGTCAATAAATAATTTTTCTTTTGGGCGGTTCGCACAGGAGCTCCCCCAATCATAGAAAACAAAATAGAAGATCTTGACATGGACTGTAAAGATATCACTGAAAATGAAATGGAAAAAGCTTGAAAAAAAAAACTGAAAAAAAATAAGGCTCCTGGAGAAGATATTATACACCCGGAAATGTTAAAATGTGGCAGAAAAGCGTTCACATCAATGCTCCTAGTCCTATTGAACAACATTTGGAGAAATGGAACTGTTATGTGGTGATAACAAACAAAGAGAAGTCAGTTGTAGCCGGGAAGATAAGCAACTTTATTCCAGTAATTTTTACAGGCCATCAGTTATATACAGTATCGTAGCATATGTACACAATAATGCATAGAGTAATGAGTGTCACCAAATTTTAATATCAATAAAGATAAAGTCATTCACACACCTTCATACTTTAGAATAGGTGACCTAATGTATAACCGACCTACTGAGAGTAATGCAACATGAAAAGTAGTGTAGGTAAAGTGGGGGTGTTAATTAATCACACAACGAATAAGAGGTAAATTATATTCCTTACTACGTAATTAAGTATAGGTCTAACCAAGGGCAATAACTAAGTAATTGCATGTGATGATGATGATAATTTCCCTTGATTATATATGGATATATAACAGGAACAATACCAGAAGAACGGAAAACGGATGCCATTATCCCCCTGCCAAAGAAAGGTGACCTTAGCAACTGTTCAAACTAGAGAGGAATAACACTCCAGTCTCTCCCAAGCAGTTTTTTAGCATTGTTATCTTGAACTGAATTAAAGACAAAGTAGATAAATGGATCAGAGAGCAACAACACGGACCAGGAAGATCATGCGTGGATGCAATCTTCACGCTTAAAAGAGCTGTAGAGAAAAGCCTTGAAAAAAACGCCTCAATCTATAACATGTCATTGACTTCCAGAAGTCATTCGACAGAATCAATAGAGTCACCATGTGGAACATCCTTAGAGCATATGGAATACCAAGAAAAATAATTAAAGTAATGAAACCAATTAGCCAAGAAACACATGGCATTGACACAACAGAAAACGTAACACAGAAAAACTTGAAATTAAAACAGGAGTAAGGCATTGATGTACTCTCTCCCCCTTCCTATTCATCACTACAATAGACTATATATTACCAATCACAGAGATACAGAAAGTGTTAAAATCAAACCATCTCAGCTTAAAAACAAATAAATTAAGAACATGTCAAGCTACAGTCATATCAGTCTTACTATATATGCAGATGAAGCATGGCAAATCTGTGCAAGCGATGAAAAGAAACTAAATGCCTTCCATATGCGCTATCTTTGAAAAATCCTCGGAATTACATTCAAAGATAGAATACCAAACAAAGAAATATACGAGAAAGCAAACCAGAAATAACTAATGAAGTTGATCGTTGAGAGAAGATTACGATGGCGTGGACATTTATGGCGGATAGACAGAAACAACCGCGAGAAACATAATAGAATGGAAACCAACTAGAGGACACAGAGGCAGAGGAAGAAAACGCCTGACCCTGCAAGCAAACGTTGAAAAGGATCTAAAGTCGCTGGGAAGCTGCTGGCACCGAGCAAAATATGATGCCCAGGACAGAACTGGTTGGCGAAGGATGGCCCGATGCGCCCGCAGTGGCACTGCAAGAACTAAGTGTTAAGTAAATAATTTTTCTCAGCGTCAACAGCCAATACTGATTTATTTCAGGAAGCTGAAACATTTTTTTTGCGGACACATTAAATGTCCGGCTCCCTAGCAAATTGCTTATCACACCCACACACGATACTGACAAATGCAACAGAAATTCCAGATACTAAAGATATCGTACTTTTTAAAACATTTGTATTTATCCTTATTTTAGTCTTAAGTGTATTCTGAGAATATCTGGAGTTTCTCTTCTGACAAAATGAAATGGAAACAGTAATGTTCTAAGTTTACGGAGACAGCGGACAGACATACCGACAAACACACACACAGTCAAACAGACAGACACACACACACATTTATGCTTTGCATTTCCCTCACAATCAGAAACGATGATTGTATGTATAGGAAATATTCTGTGCATGAACTTTGTACATGAATGGCCTATGAAAATAATTGACCCAATCGCCGCTCCAATCGGTGCTCTTATGGTGATTGTCTTATTTACAGGGTAATTGGCAAGAGTGACTACAGTTAATTATGCGTACAAAATGTGCAACCTATTACAATATTAAGTTCCGATGATTGGTGTTTTTTTTTTTTTTTTTACTGCCATCTGGCAAAATGTTCGTGTCGAATTGATACCTTTTTACTGCATGAAAAAAATGCTCTTACGAGAGTGCTTATTATGAGCTATTTTCCAGTGTACTTGGTAAAACCCAAAATATATACTACGTATATTGATATATGTAAATGAATTCGCATCCTTTGGCTCCGTCTCCCCGGACACCTTATTCTGGAGACAGAGCCCAATAGAAGGATTATATTACTATACTAAAGTGCAGATATAAAACATATGTGAATGTCCCTAAAACATAATGTGTAAGTGATTTTCTTCGCCATTACTCATCCATTTCCGTATTATCACTCATCTCAAAAACATGCTAGCAGACTCCAACAATAATTTGATACCTCAACACTCAAAAATGTTATGTTATTGTTTCGTCCAAGTTATCAATGTTTAAAACTCCCAAGAGACCTGTCCCACCCCCGCCTGTCAGTCTATGCTGACACAATGATTCCTGATTAAAAATCTTAACTGTCTATGCAGTCAAATATCATCCTGGTCTCAGATCCCGCAGACACCTGTCGACTTTTTTCATAAAATGTAATTAATAGCATTTTTATTAAATCGTTTAACAATAGAATCAACTCCAGCACACAAATGGACTTTCTAGAGGAACACGTTTTTTCCTCTCCAATAAATAAGACATCCGTCCTCCTTCACTATCTCTCCACACATTTTTGGTCAGTCTCTGATGCCTACAATTCTGAACGGACTGACGGCAAGCACTGTGCTCACAGGACAGCAGAAACACGAAAGACAAATCAAGAACAATCTTTGTCCGCCCAGCCAGTAACCTTAAGGAAATCTCAGACATAGGATGAACGTCATGTTGGCTCACAGGAATCACATCTTTTACGTAGATCAGCAAGTCAACACTGCGCGTCAACGTCAGATAGACATAGGGATCCGCCCCAAGAATAATCTTACCAGTGCTACGCAAATCTATGTTGGAATAACATAGGTTTGTTGGTTAGGTAGGTATGCACTAACCGATTCTGATGGGCCTCTAGTTGGAAGGTGAGAATACAACATTGAGTTCTAGTGAAGACAAAACTACATTGACTGGATGGGCGAGGTCTCATTGAAACAGAATGTCATGACGTCACCATTCACCTACTCGGCCCATCAAAACGCCTGGGCTGAGACTGATGGCCTGGAGAAACAAAGATCTTCCACGCCGTCATTGTTTCCTGAGCTTCTTGATGTGATGTCTGTGAGCTTCCATCACCTGTGTCTGGTGGATCCTGACAAAAAAACAACAACAACAGTGGCCGGTTTCATGAGCAGCGCCCAAGGCAAAGTTCCCACTCAGATACATGTATGGTGAAAAGAGGCCCAAAACATGTGTGCGCTGATGTAGCGAGTGAGTGCACACCGATAGGCGATGCATCGCAATAATATAGGTTCAAAATTGCTAAAACTGGGTATCATCTATCCATTTTGGTATCCCTTGTTCTTTAGAATAATTTTTTTCATCCATTCTCACACATGCCCGCCAATTTCTGGGCCATGGGACCAAACTTGTAACTTGCCATTCTCTTACCCACCTGCAGGGGATAAGCCGAATTTTTGCATGCAAGCTCTTATGCATCTCCCCTTCACAAAAAACCAATGTTGTCATTTCAAGTCTTACCCATTTTTGTATAATTTGTATGTAAATTGTGCCAATAAACAATAATTAATGATGCGAATTGAGTTTGCCCCTTAAACAATGCTATTCTAATCAACCAATGGAATTGAGCCTTTCGCCGAGAAATCCAAAATGGCTGCCCTCATGATGGAATGCTGTAAGATGTAAATAGCAATGTAATTCAGTTTTCTTTTGAAAAGTTGGACGAAATTTCGAGAATCATTAGGTTTGTGGTCATCTTTAGATACTACAGAAGGTTCATTGGCAAGAGTTTTCATTAAGAATCATGATCTAGATCTTGAGCTAATACTACCAGTTAAGGTCCCTGGCGTTGCCCCGAATAAATCTGCTTACGCCCTCCACCCCTTGGCCAATGTCTCGTCTTTCCCTCCCTTTTCTCGCCCCTCTCCACTCCTCTCCAGTCCCGCACGAGCATTAGTTCACTACGCACCCTGTTCCTATTAGGGAACGTAACACTCTTGAAAGCCAGTGAGGTTAAAATGAATCGAAAAAATGCATTTTCTGAACAATAAACGCCTTGGTATGCACTTAGTATCAATGGTAACCTGTATTCAGATTCTGAAGCTTAATGTACTGTTTCTGGTTTGATCAGTAACTGATGCTAGGGATCGACAAGTCCTGAAATAGGTGTACTATACTAGTTGAGACCTACCCCCCCCCCCCCGCGCTTCCCCCTATGAGACAATCGAAGAAACCGTGCATACAATATCAAAAGAAATAATTATACATGATTAGAACATTAAATTCAAATCGACATGTGGACAAGCGAATGCTCACAATCCCTGTGTATGCACTTACCTCTTACCTTTTGTAGGAAAACTTTAATATGCTCCAAAGTGATTCAACAAAGCATATTATTTGTATATTTCGGAAAAGACCTCCTAGCCATAAGATCAGACTGCCATGTCATAATGTAATAGAGCGTATTACGTAACATGTCAAGACCTTCGTGGAACACTGTACCATCAACACTGCTAAACCCAAATTATTTTGGGAGCATACTCCCTGACACCCTTACCCTTTCATCTCACTAACCAGAATGAAAAACCTACAAAGGAGATGTAAAAAGAGGTTGTAAAGGCAGATCTATAAAGACAGTTCAGTGAAATCATAATTATGTTTGAGTTACTGACTGTGCTCATATCAGACAGTGACTATACAAGTGGAATTTTCCTTTATCTGCCACAGTAGTGCATCTTCAAAAGACTGAGTCACTGACTTAAAATGAAACTATGCAGTCTCACAGAAAGATCACTCAGAATAAAAAATTATGTCAAATGTGTCAGACGGCATGATGGAATGGATAGTACAGGCAAAAGCCAGAGAGTAAAGTCACCTAGCTTTCTGTTTGCTCACAGAAAGAAGGGTTTATCTATAAAAACCTTAACATTCAGCCCAAATTATGTCTGATTTATTTCTTGCCTAACCAAAGGGTATTTCTATAGAAAGAAATTATTTCTTTGTAATTTGATTTCTATTGTGTTTCTAAAGTACTGTAACTTATCATCCATATCTCTTTTTCTATCATCATTTTAAAATTGTTCACTACAGTGAATAGTTGGATGAACTTTAGGAGGAATTTATATTATCCAAACTAGTAACTGCCCCATTCTTCGAATGGTAAAAAACAAAGCTCACCACTCCAGACCGAAAGGAATCAGCACAAAGACATTGATGTCGAGACACTTTGGGTCATCCACATAAAATCGGCGATCAATTGATAAATAGGATAGTATTACAGTAGTACACAATGGACAGTAGTGCGCAACGAGCATTTTTCATGGGCTCATCATGTGTTCGTAAAAAATGATCTAAAATATTTACGCACAGTTTTCTTGGTATGAATGAATGGCACTCACCTCATCTGTATAATACTATACTCGGTATCACTATCAAAGTTTTCTTGGCGTGGCTGGATCGTGAACTCTAGTTTACATTTCCGGTAAGAGGCGGAAATGACGGAATTGACGGAAGTACATTATCACGTCGTATTCGCAATCATGAATTGATAACTGATAATTATAAATGAATTTCTGGGAAAAGTAAAGAGTTTCGGGAAAAAATGAGCTCGACACGTACAGGCTTAATAAATTTTACATACATGTGCCAAGTTTCATTTCCCTACGTTGCGTAGTAAAAAAGCCTTTGCGGGAACAAAGGTGGGCCCAAGCTCCATTATTATATGATGATGAAGCACCAGATCCTCAATATAATCCACAAAATCAGCATCAGAAAGAGAACACAAAATGAGTGAATGAATGTGTTATTTATTTGGGGAAAACAGGGCAAAAATGAAATATTAAAGCTGCTTCCAGATCGGAGGCGAGTTGTGTATGTAGGCTAATAAGACGATATTACTTACAACCAGCGGTATCACGTCCACCAACAAGCTCTTCAAATTTGACGCATCAAATCCTACACGCTTTTCGGTTTCTAGATTGCTTATTATAGTTTCACTTCAGCAGTGTGCAGTGCCATTTTTAATGTCAATATAAGCACATTATGTTTTTATCCTTATGTCCTACTCATTGTGTGAAAAGAATTAGATCTGAAAAGGAATGCATTCATCCTGACACTTTGTTATGCCACACCTTTCAACATCAAGGGACCATAGTCCTTCCTGTCGATTTATTATTATTTTCATGCATGAATAGGTCAGAACAAAAACGATTTGTTTTGTATTTTATCTCCTGGGGAGAATTTTTGGCTATAGTTTTGGTGATTCCACTTTAATGATGGCTCATGTCAAATTGGTTGTTGATAAATATTATGGAGATGAAATTCCATCACTGGAAATCTGTGCAATCAAAAATGATTATACAGCCAGCAACTACACGGGAATCCGACGCCAAGAATTGACATCAGGTTTGCACTTGAATGACAGCATGAGAAATGACATCGTTCCTACGTTGATCCGCTGGTTAAAACATTGTGCCGACGTCGGTTTGAAGTAGGGAACACGCCCTTGCGGTAACCCTCTTGTGTGTCTGGGGATAGAAATATATGGCATCGAGTAATAGAATGTGATATTTCTATCAGTGCCCTCAGTGGCCCGCAGGCATTACTCAAATTCACAATATACTTCAGACACTTCTGACGTCACACATGTTTATTTCTGCCTCGGTTCCCCATCGGCTGGGGATTCCCTTATGCGCGCGCAGCATGCCCTGCTAAACTTCCTTCCCGATCTTTTCGACTTAGACCATGGAGCTATTAATAACATATTAGTACCTCCATGACTTAGACTGGCGTATGGAGTGCCCAGTTATGGTTCGGTAAGCAAGAATTTAAAGGTGGCATGAAGTAAACAGTGATATTATTGTACAAAAATATATTTTCTTTGTTTTATTTCCCATGGCATGAGATGGGGTTAATAGACTACCAAGACTACCAAGAACTGTACAATATAGCACCTATTCAAAGAATTAATTTAGTGATTAAAGCAAATAAATGAGTATAAACTGCAAACTTTGAATGAAGTTCTTAATAAGACAAAAAGGGAACTGTACATCTTCTGATCTTGTGAATTGTAAGGATAACCAGGGAACAAGATGAATGAAGTAGGAAAAGACACTAGGTGGGTCATTATTTAAATGACTAAAGCAAATAAATGGGTGTAAAATGCAAACTTTGAATGAAGTTCTCACATACATCAGACCAGAGAGGAAATTTACATCTAATTTTATGAAAAAGTGTAGAGATAACCAGGGTAGCAGAAAAAGGGTAATGAAGTAGGAAAGAGACCAGGTCTGCGATTAAAAAAACAACAACAAAAACTCACTAAACTCGAGCCGCAGTATTCTGATGATAATGAAAGTTAAAAAAGTGTTACTCATGTTGCAGCTTCCTCAGTTTTCCAACTATCTTCCCTGAAATTCATTGTTTTGGGGCACTATTTCTTATTGAATTTCAATTTGCTCGAAGATTAAAAAAGAAAAAAGAAACAAACAAACAAACAAACAAACAACAACAACAACAAAACTTCCTTTAAAAGAAATTCGGAATGATCAAGTGGAAAATTTCATCCACATATTGATTGTACATATGGGATTCCTTAGCTTTAAGAGCACACGTATACTACAAACATCTACATGTATAAGTTTGGGGCCTATTCAATTGAAAACAAAGAAAAGATCAAAGGAATTCGCCGCTTTGAAAGAATGGTGCTGTGCAGAGACTTCAAATTCAAGATTTGTAGGGTCATGATAAATGTAAGACTGCATGCAAAAATTCAGTTTATCAGTATTTGATCGATGACGTTTTACGGCTTCTTCAAGCAAACAAAAAGACGATACCCTTTGACCTTATACCAAAAGTTGAATTAGCAGTTCACAAACACACAGCAGGTGATCTCCATAGCACACAAGTCATGCATTAGTTCAAACACAAAAATATTGGGACTGTACTATGAGTGAAAAGGTGTTTGTCTGATGTCCAATTTACAATAATACAATAGACATAAACTTCAAGTCTGCATTATTGGATCCCTTGAAGTTTATGAACTAATACTCCATACGCACTCGGTCAGTCTAGCAGACTACGCACGCGGCGGAATTCTTCGCCTTTGTATTTAACGATCGCTTGCACTGTCTTGGTCTAATGGGTCTTGGGTAAAACTATTAAACAAAAGTCACTTTCATTTTAGCTTTTAATTCTGTTGCAACAGAGGATTAGAAATAAAGGAACTTGGTGTTCAACTCAATTCAAATCCACGTGTTAGTTAAGGGAAATTCCACTGTTTTCTTTTTTTTTCTGTCTTTTTTTTTTATCATCTCAGGATAGAAGTTTGGTGGTTGCCCCCAAACCAAAGCCAGTCTAAGTCATGGAGGTACTAATATGTTATTAATAGCTCCATGGTCTAAGTCGAAAAGATCGGGAAGGAAGTTTAGCAGGGCATGCTGCCCGCGCATAAGGGAATCCCCAGCCGATGGGGAACCGAGGCAGAAATAAACATGCGTGACGTCAGAAGTGTCTGAAGTATATTGTGAATTTGAGTAATGCGGCCCGCAGAAGTATTAGCGCGTCACTGGTGTTACATGGACGAAACCGTCAACAAAGAGCGGTTGTGCTTCCCGGCCTAGCAAGGAGTGAAACCACCTTCGTACTTCCAAACGGCGTGAGTACGCTGTTGATCGTGAGGTATAACCTGTGGTGAGGGAGAATGGGATTCTGGTCGTTGAGACGAACTAGTCTGTGAACTGCCCTCCACCGACATACCACGCCCATACCACTCAATCGATTAGGCCTCCAATCTTTTGCAAAGTATGCTTTGGGATTAGCTCTGGATATTATGTGTTCTTGTGATTTGTTGGATTCTGTAGCAGGTGGGAAGCCCGAGATGAATATGAAAAACATATCACATGGATAAATTTAAAAATGTCGGCCATTCGTCAACTCCTGACTCGAGCAAAATACTCAGGCAGGAGAAACCGGAAATAGTCCCGGCCTGCACAAACATCACAACAAATCTCTGCTGGACGTCGATACAGACGAACGGCAGGTATGGGTCTCCTTTCATGGTGATTAGCAGCCAAGATCCCAAGAAAAGCTGGCAAAACTGAGCGTTGTTTTTTGTTTTTTTCTACAGAACGCTGAAAAATGTGGCTGGTGAATCGAAATCGGTGACGAGAATGAGAACTGGTGAGCGGGAAAGTCAAAAATAACAACACCATGCCATAAACTTACAAACAAGTATTTAGAGAAGTGAACAAGCATTTTTTTTAAATTAATAACTGATCACAGGCCATCTTACACAGGGGGCTCAAAAGATCACAAATCAGTGGGAGCGGTCAGGTCGTCTCTAAATCAGACGGCAGGAGCGGGTGCCTCAGTCTCTTAAAGTCTTTGTTTTTATAATTTACCGCTGAAATGCATGTAATCAATTTGGCCTTCAACCTTATATCCGCTAGCAAAAGCGGACGCTTATCTTCTCTGATTCACGGTCTTCCTTTCAGGCTTTCAAAAACTCAAGTATCAAAATCCATAAAATCAGTAAACTGTTACGGCGCCTTCACACTTTGTCCAACAGGGAATATGACATTGTTCTCGATTAAATCGCTGTCCTGACATGAAGAGAAATGACACAGCAGACACCATGGCCATAAGACACATTGAAGCGTCCACCAAAACACCTAAAAACCCTATTAAATTTTATCGACTTTAAACCTGCTGTTAATTAAATTCGTGAAATAGAGAAGGCATGCACGATGAGATAAACAAGCAACACATAAACTACACCTCCCCCAAGATCAACTTTCAGCTTGAACAGCGGACACATGCCACTCAGGGAAACTGCAGAAATGAACTTCTCTGTCAAGGTCGTACCCGTAACCCCCTTTCAAATATCGATTTTTTTTTTCCTCGAGTACGGGAAGATCCCCCGAATGTATGGCATGTGATTGTCAGCTATCAATAAAGCATATTTTGGCTGAATGCGTAGTTTTCATGCCTATCCGAAGAGGGCACTATGTCTATTGACCCATAAAAGAATAATTTTCTTACATGGACACGCAGAGCTTCTTGTCCTTTCTAAAAAAAAAAAAAACTTGATTTAAAAAGGCTTCCATGCACCTTTACAAAATTCCGTCTGGATCTAAATATAACAATTATGAGAACTTTACTAGTGTAAGAATTTTACACAATCATAACTTTTAGATTTCATTGGTGAAATTTGAATTGATGAACCTCTGAATAGTGATACCATCATCTCCTGATGCCTCTATTTTTCTTCATATTTTCAAGATTTTGAAATACTTTTTCTTTGAATAGGGGTATTTCTTCCTTATTAGAGCTAGTTGAAGCTGATACTTTTGGTTTGTCCATTGTTTTCTGGTACAGTTTTCTGTAGAATTCAGCACAGGTAGTCAGTAGTTCCTTTCTCTTTGTGGTAACTTCCTCGGCTTGGTAGTATATACATGAAATCTTTTTACTGTTGCCTTGTCTGTATAATTTTTTGGCTGTTCTTCACACACAAATTATGCCAGAATGCTGGTGCGAAGCAAAATTCATTATTCTTTTCAAAATGTGAGATAGAAAGGACATAAGGAACTACAGACCTAGGTCTATACTTGCATCCCAGGTTGCTTCAGAACAGGATGGAGAGAGTGCAGAGAACAGGTGCGCTTTTCAAAAGGTTTCTCAAAAGTAGACCACCTACAATCCATCAACCAAATCAAACAGCAAAGCACTGAATGTGATCGATCCCTTTGTGTTGGCTTCATCGACTGTGAAAAGGCTTTCGATTGAACATTTCGCTATACATGTATTGGAAGCTCTCAGGAAAGTTAACGTTGACGAGGTGTACATCCACTTCCAGACGGTGTAGATCAGTAAAGATACAGCAAGAACACACCTAAACATCAATGTCTCATCAACAAACCTTTATTGAACGAGGAGTGACACGAGGTGACCCCCCTCCCCCCCCCCCCCCCCATCTCACCAAAATTATTTACAGCAGCCATGGAACAAGTATTCAAAAACGCAGAACTGAAGAAGGGCATCTGTGTGGACAGAGAACGGTTAAGGGGCCTACGATTCGCATTGCTTTATTAACACAAAAGACGAAAGAAATGGACGATCATTTAAATAAATTAATACCAAAAAAAAATATACAAGTAGGCCTGATGATCCACAAAGGCAAAACAAAATTCATGACTAACTTTGAAAGCAATGAAGTAATCAAAATTGAAAATGTTACCATATTAAAGGTGGATGAATACAATTGCCTAAGCCAGAAAGTAAGCCCAAACAAGAAATCTGAAGAAGAAATTAAAGCCAGAATAACTGGCTGCGAAATCTGGTATCTAACAAAGCAGCAGATTAAAAAATTCAGAACCCTGCAAAGAGGAGTGGAAAGAAAGATTCTCAAAATAGTGTTCAAAGATAAAATCACCTAAATTGATCTTCGAACAGAAAAAAAAAAGGTCATAGACAATGAGAAATGTATTGACTGACCATATCCATAGAATGAACGATAACAGATCGACACAGCGTTGCACGAAATGGAAGCCTAGAAAACGAAAGAGAACAAGGGGACGCTCCGAGAGAGGACGGAGAGATGATATTGTGCAGACAGATGGTCAGGCATGGACAAGACGGACGAAAACAGTGAAGAATGGAGGTCATTGGCGGAGAAATACATTCGGCAGTGGACGGACAGGGCCTAACAAGACAGGGCAAGACAAGATGCTGAGAAATAACAAAACTAAATAACCTACCAAAGAAACTGTGAAAGGCGTAAAGTTGCCGTCTTTGTGCCGTCTTCTCTATTTCATCTTTCGTAATTTATATCATGGACAAGGATAAAATACAATTTTTACAATCCTTTACAAGAAACATTCACCATTTACTGCTCAAAAATGATCATGATTCTTCTATACATAATTAGTTTCTCCATCGGCACACGAAAGGTATAGCATTTTATTCAACCACATTATCAATCAATTAGCTCATCTATTCATTCATCCATATTGATCCACCCATCAATTTGCTTACCTTTGAATTCCTTTATCCAACCATTTTAGGGACCTCTTATGTCAATACAAGTTATATATTATTCTACCAGGTACCCCACCAGGCAGCTTTTCTAATATGTCCTTTTGGTGAAAAGTTTGAAAATGGCAAGTGCATTCCGGATCCAGGTTTGTTTCGTTCTGTTTAATCCAGTTATGCTTCCACTTCTCTATTTTAGCTTTGTGGTTACTCATTTTCTAAGACCCGTGTTCAGTTATTTGAGCATCATCACTGTTAGAATAAAACTAACTGCTTTTGATCGGGACAAAAAACTATTACTTGGTTTTTATCCATTACTGCTTTTTTAATTTTTTTTGTACTTATGCTTATTTATTTCAGACTTTCACAAACTTTCTTTGTTTGCTATATATGTTTACATTGCATGGAAACACTGTCACTATTTAAGCTCCCCTTGGAGACTGTAGCAAAAAAGAAAAATAGCAGAAGTTGTTTTTGGAGAATCTACACAGCAATTTTAAATTGCGCCTATTTGAAAGTTAGTTATTTACTCTTATAACAGATTTGCCTGCATGTTAATGTTGGATGCACCATTGTTCAATGAATTCAGACACGTGACTTTCCCATGCAGCTCAGTATATAAAGTTCATCTCCATTACAGACTTCTCTCTGAGTGAAGTGACCGTTTCAGAGCTACCGACCGTCGGGAAATGTCCCAACTGTCCACCAGCTCTGCAGTGCGACTACCTGACCTCTACCTGCACATGTCTGATGAGCGAGTACCGGTTGGGCGATCATTGTTTTGCTCGTAAGTAAGGTGGTAAGAATGAGATGCCATCGCTTTTTTCTGCATTAAAAATCATGTAAATCATATTTGAGTGTTCGATGATCGGAACGATATTTTAATGTTAGGTTTATGTAGGACATAATTGTAATGCAAGGTTAACCTCCCCCTCGACTCTTTTACAGACAATAACATAGCAAAGAAACTAAGAATAAAAAGAATCGAAACTATCAGCGGACATGCAACCTCTTCAAATAAAAGCCCCATCATGAACAAATCTGAATAATTCATGTTGCCATAATAATACAAAGTGAACTACAAAGTGAAGTTTCCACGTCAGGGGGTGCCAGACAGAGGCTGGCGTAGGCCCCAGTGTGGTAGCACGCCACCTAATTATTATGCAGCACACTAAAACACGACTAACAAGCCACACCGCGACTCATCAGGGTGCTAGCTGGAGGACCACCACATGCCGGCGACAGACGTAAGGCCGTGTTTATAGAGAAAGCGGGTAGGCGGGTTGCCACGAGATGGTTACTCGCGCAAGAAAACTCGCGCCTAATCACTCGCGCGGTTGGTGTTCATAGCAAGGCGGGAAACAGCAGTGATAAGTTGGTCAACATCCATCGTAAAGCCAAGAAAAGTACACAGCCAACACTAATCCCGCGCGACACACGCGGAACAAGAACACACAATTGGTTCTGGTAATTTCCCGCGCTGGTCGGCAAAATTGCCGCCTCGAGAGACACGAGTTGTCTATGTACACTTACAAAGCATATTGAGTGACATTCCTCGCGCGAGTTCTCTCGGGTCGAATCAAGCGTGCGATTTCCCGAAACCCGCCGTCTCTATAAACGCTACCTTATAGAGCAATGCGGTATAATTAAACCACCAGTCACCCGACTGGTTTCAACTCGCCCGATTCAAAGACTCAAAGCAATATATTTTTTTTTAAATGCTGAGGGCGTCTCTGCACCATTTTGTCATACAAACAACCTTCTCACCCGTTCCTTTCAGTTTATTAACAAATAATTATGTGGACTTCGATGATTATAATAAAAATTATTACCAACCAATGCTTTCGGATCAGCATTGGGTCACAATGATCTTTCTTCCATTCATTTTGAAACTTACAATGGTGTTTTTATTTGGGAAAGGGAGGGAGATAAGGCGCGCGCAGACTGGCTCAATATCTGACATCTTTGATTTAGAAATCTCAATAACTAATTGAATTTCTTAGTAAGTATCTCGTTTTGACTCAAGTGCCTCTCTTTCAATCCTGGCAACAATTATATCATCCTGCCCATTCTCTTTTATTTATTCGTCCCACTGTAGACAGAATAGTAAAATTTTTAAGGTCAGTCTCCCCAATAGAGTCTGCTTTCAGAATGAGAGGGGCGGGTCAGGCGGCAAATTACAATAAAACGCAAAGGAAAAGGGAGGTCAGAAAATACCAATATTTCCGTTAACACCTTTTTAAGAAGAAAAAAAAAAGAAACAAACAACAACAGGAAAAAAAATGGAAAATCGGACAGATAAAACAATCCAAAAATGTTTAAAAAAATAGATTCTTTTTTGTATTGAATTTTCCATTTTCTTTCTGTTGTCTTTTTTTTTTCTTCTTCTTTTTGCCAAATTTTGACTTTGCTTTAAGCCTTACTGCGACCCAGCAGTTTTTCTGTGGTTTTTAAAATATTTCTCTGTGTGAACATGTGTGTGAACAGTTTCAGAAAGAAAAGAGTCATATATACATTGAATGATGTGTGTTATGTGTGAACAGGAAAATCATATGGCAGCCAATGCAGTGGTACAGAAGAATGTCGGGACACTCTCACATGTTTACTATTTGGTATGTGTGGCTGTGCAACTGACCAGTTCCTAAACGGTGTGGGCAAGTGTGAATTTCGTAAGTGTAAATGTAGCCATGTATTATTTCATTCCAGCTTTTTTTTTTTTTGTTGTTGTTTTTTTGTTTGTTGCTGTTGTTGTTGTTCTTCTTCTTCTCCTTCTTTTCCAAGCAATTCGTGGCATGGCTGTATGATGTATCCGTATAACATCGTCTTTGTTGTTGTGGTTATGGCTTTAACATAACATTATGATTATTTCACGCTACACCTTCTTAGTTCGCACTAAGAATGTGTCATACTATTGGTTTCAGAAATATAGAAACAGTCTACAGTATGACAAAAACTGAGACGTAAACATAGCTATATGAACAGTCGTCCAGCAATACGGTTTCACATTTCCGAGACTGTCTTTGGCGTGACTTGATCAATTATGGCCAAATTTTGCATAGCCTCCGCTTTAAATTTGCCTTAACAGGAAACTGCCTCTTGACATTCAAAGAGTTAAACTAAAAACGTTTACTTCATAGAGGCATACATGTATAATAAAAAGATGTTTAAAGAAACGAAGCCGACAACAAATGGTGAACAATTAGGTTGCTTACAACACCAAATGTCTTTTGCTGAAATGCGGATTTCGTAAACGCAAACATGTTTCTTTTGGATAAACGCAATGTTGTTTCGAAGTGAAATGTTGCGCCGAATCTTTTACTAAAATAATAGTGCGTGATTTATTGTTCAGCCTATGCTGATCAGTAGTAAGTTATTCGTTGATAGTGTAATGGTTTGATACTTGATTTTTCAGTCTACCGTAGATGCATCTTGTTTTTCTTTGCTTTTGTAAGCACTCTTTGTAATCACAAGTCTTAACCTATAAACAAAACATTTTTGTGGTCATAATTGCGGGTTATTACTTTGACATCTCTGTAAAATCTGTTCTATTTTTCTCTTTTAGACAATTCTCAGTGTCTCCTCCCTCACTGCTCTTCTCTCCTCCCCCCCCCCCTCCCTCACTGCTCTTCTCTCCTCCCCGTCCCATCTCTCTCGACTATTTTGTTTCTTGCACACGTTTTCTCAGTGTGTGGTACAGGGAAGTCCAATGGTGGTCCATGCAGTACAACAACTCACTGTCAGGATACACTCACATGTTTATCTCGTAGTACTTGTGGCTGTACAACTGACCGTGTGCTCGTGAAAAAAAAAGGCATAACTCTAGGAGGCGAGCAGTCATCGACACAAAGCAAAGACAAAAAAAAAAAAAAGGTGGAGAATTTGTGAATTTTGTATGCAGATAAAAATCTTTTATTTTTCATTTTTGTGTTTCTGTGGGCTTTTTTTTTTTCTTCAGATTGCAATAATAGTAGTGTAAGTAATAGTGTGATATGCTATATTTGCACAGGAAAGACTTATGGCAGCCAATGCAGTGGTACAAAAGAATGTCAGGACACTTTCACCTGTTTACCCGGTGGTACATGTGGCTGTGCAACTGACCGGTTCCGAGATAATGTGGGCAGGTGTGAATCACGTAAGTGGTCATTTGTCTTTTCATTTCAGTATTCGGTTGTGTGAGAGATGATTCCGAGGAATGTCTTTATTTGTGTAATTATGACTTTGTGTGTTGTCTGTTTTTTTTATTGTGATAGTGTCACGCTAGCAGCCACAGTTATATATAGTAAACCAGCATGTGGCATAATGGTATCAGAAATGCTGATGGGAGGAAGATCGACCAATTTGTTTCCATATGTATTGAAAATCTCGATGTATCTGTGTTTGTCTTAAATGTGGAACAGACACAGTTGTAAGTCTTTATCTGGTTAGTGTCGTCTCACTTCCTCTTGGCCGGACAAAACTTAACCATTTCCCTCATTTCTCCGATTCTTCTAGTGTCCTTTCTTTGCCATCCCTTCCCCCTTTCCGTCTGTTCACCCCTCTAACCTTCTGAGTTTGACCTATATCTGTTTATGGTGAAGTGCAGCTTGTTTTATTGTCAGTTTACGACTGCTTCAAAGATTTAATCCTTCGAGAACCTGGTGACGGAATAAGATCTGACCTTTACACTAATTATGTATCCAATCATAATATGACAGCTTTTGTGGTTTGTTTATTCCTTTATGCATTTATTCATTCCTTCATTCTTTAACTCATTTTGTCATTCATTCATTCATATCTCTCTGTCTCTGCCTCTCTCTCTCTCACACACACACACACACAAACACTCTGTCTCTCTCTCTATCCATTTATTTATCGATCTATCTTCAGTGTCCATGTTTGTGTCCAATATCTAGTCACCAGAGAGAAAAGTGCATGAATTGTAGGGAATTATCCGGAATTTTCCGATTTTGTAATATCAGTTGTGTTTGCACAGGAAAGGCTAATGGCGGCCCGTGCATCACTCGAACACAATGTCAGGACACTCTCACCTGTTTATCCAGTGGTACATGTGGCTGTACAAGTGACCAGTTCCTGAATAATGTGGGCAGGTGTGAATCACGTAAGTGTGATTATGGTGGTGTATTATTTCATTCATGTGAGTGACGGCACTGGTGTGTGATAGGGTTATATTATTCATACAGTGCTGCCTTTAGTTACAATTTGTTTTAGATATTTTTCTGGCTAGTCTCTCTCATTTCCTTCTGGCGGGACAAAGCTTACTATCTCTTTCTCGCCTTTTTGTCTTAGAAAACCGCACACAATACATGACTGACTCTTTCTTATATTTCCTTCTCTGTTACAATTTTTCAGTCATGGGTATAGATGTTGTTGTTTGGGAACCATTTCTGGTGATGTTGCAATCCTTGGAATGTCAGCAATCCTTGGAATGTCAGCAATCCTTGGAATGTCAGCAATCCTTGGAATGTCAGCAATCCTTGGAATGTCAGCAATCCTTGGAATGTCAGCAATCCTTGGAATGTCAGCAATCCTTGGAATGTCAGCAATCCTTGGAATGTCAGCATTCCTTGGAATGTCAGCACTCCTTGGAATGTCAGCACTCCTTGGAATGTCAGCACTCCTTGCAATGTCAGCAATCCTTGGAATGTCAGCACTCCTTGGAATGTCAGCAATCCTTGGAATGTCAGCACTCCTTGGAATGTCAGCAATCCTTGGAATGTCAGCAATCCTTGGAATGTCAGCAATCCTTGGAATGTCAGCAATCCTTGGAATGTCAGCAATCCTTGGAATGTCAGCAATCCTTGGAATGTCAGCAATCCTTGGAATGTCAGCACTCCTTGGAATGTCAGCAATCCTTGGAATGTCAGCACTCCTTGGAATGTCAGCACTCCTTGGAATGTCAGCACTCCTTGGAATGTCAGCACTCCTTGGAATGTCAGCACTCCTTGGAATGTCAGCACTCCTTGGAATGTCAGCAATCCTTGGAATGTCAGCAATCCTTGGAATGTCAGCAATCCTTGGAATGTCAGCAATCCTTGGAATGTCAGCAATCCTTGGAATGTCAGCATTCCTTGGAATGTCAGCACTCCTTGGAATGTCAGCAATCCTTGGAATGTCAGCAATCCTTGGAATGTCAGCAATCCTTGGAATGTCAGCAATCCTTGGAATGTCAGCAATCCTTGGAATGTCAGCAATCCTTGGAATGTCAGCAATCCTTGGAATGTCAGCAATCCTTGGAATGTCAGCAATCCTTGGAATGTCAGCAATCCTTGGAATGTCAGCAATCCTTGGAATGTCAGCACTCCTTGGAATGTCAGCACTCCTTGGAATGTCAGCAATCCTTGGAATGTCAGCAATCCTTGGAATGTCAGCACTCCTTGGAATGTCAGCAATCCTTGGAATGTCAGCAATCCTTGGAATGTCAGCACTCCTTGGAATGTCAGCAATCCTTGGAATGTCAGCAATCCTTGGAATGTCAGCAATCCTTGGACTGTTCAAATATCCTCCTTCCTTTCTACTGTCTCACTGTCCGGCATTCCTGTGTTCCATACTATGTCTGTAAAACAGAACTCTGGTCCTCTTTTTATACCATCCCTCTGATTTCAGTCGTGCCCGCTCTTCCAAGTCTCTGAATCCTCTATTGTTCATACTTGACCGCCGCCGCCCCGATTCCCATCTATTCACTCCTTTATCTTTAGTGGTTTGACCTGAACCTGTTTATGGCCAAGTGCAGCCTGATTTAATCATTGGAGAACCTGATGACGGAAAAACATCTAACCCATTCCATGTGTATTTATGCATGATGTGGCGGCGTTATTTAGCTTATCCATTCATTCACTCGCTCATTCATTCATTCATTCATGCATTCATTCATTCACTCATTCTTTGGTTCTTTAGTTTATTCATTCATCCATTCATTCATTCAATCATTTTTCATTCATTCATTCATTCATTCATTTTTCATGCATTCATTTATTCATGCAATCATTCATTCCTCTCTCTCTCTTCTCTCTCTCTCTCTCTCTCTCTCTCTTTCTCTCTCTCTCTCTGTCTCTCTCTCTCTCTCTCAAAACCCGGTTTGTGTCACAGAAGTAGTCACCAGAGAGAAAGATGTGTAATTATAAGAAATTTTCCTATTTCGAAGATACCAGCTGTGTTTGTAGTGATAGTACGTAATATTTTTGTACAGGAAAGGCTAATGGCGGCCCATGCAGGGCTCCAACACACTGTCAGGATACTCTCACCTGTTTATCTGTTAGTAAATGTGGCTGTAACCTTGACCAGTTCCTGAATAATGTGGGCAGGTGTGAATCACGTAAGTATGGCTATGGTCGGGTCTTATTTCACTTATTAGAAAGATGTCTTGTGGGGGTGTATCCATACAACTATGTCTTTAGTTTATGCAGTTGCTGCCTTGTCTTTGAGACGTGTACAGATGACAACATACCAGGTGTTGAATTAATGTTCTCATTATTAGTACTATCTGTGTATCTGATGTGGCCCGGGATTAAACGATTATTAGTGTCATTTTTGGCTGATTACAACGGATCTGCTTCACTTTCCTGTTCCTTGAGGTTTATACATAGCCTCGTAAGTCTTATTACATTGCTACTGCGCTTTAAGCCTTGCGTCAGTATTCGAGGCGAAGCTTGTCATGAAATAGCGGCAATCTGCGCGGTGGAAAGTAACTTAGCATTAACAGTACATTAACTATTTCCAGGAAGTGTTCATGAGATTATTGTTAGTTTATAACAACTCTATTTCATGTCAGGAATTGCCTACGAACAGTTGTGTGATATAGCCCAGTCCACCGACAGTGTCTGTGCTGAGAGAAACACCGCCTGTATTGATGCTCGAGATGGACGCCGACGCTGCTTATGTGATCAAGATCATTACAGATCCGACACTGGAGTATGTCAAAATTGTAAGATGTGAATGTGTTCAGTGCTGTGAATAATTAGACCGCACAAGACCCAAAGGTTATTTGCTGGTGGTGATTTTATACTCCATATAATTTTTTCCACTTTTGTTTGAGATTATGACACTCTATGATTTTCACAATAATCTCACTAGCATTTTTAGAGACGACAAGGGAGCGTTGATTTGAATTATTCGTCAATATGTGAATTCCAGTACTTAAACAGTCACACAGCATACGCTTTCCGTACAATCATGACCTGCCACAATAAAAGAAAATAACCTTTCTTGTGAAGCATCATGCGGCGACGACCAAAGCGCCCAAGCCAGAGCCGATATAGGTCAAATTCAGCAGTGCTGCGTGGCTAGCGAGTGAAGGGCATTGGTGGATTTTATTGCAATGGGCTCTGAAAGGTCTGTTTTTAAGTACTGTCAGTTCTAGTTGTGTTAAAAAACGTAAAGTGGATTTTCTTGCTTCTTCGGCCCTTAGACGAATTATGAGATTGGAGTTAAGAATGTTGAAGGTAAAGCTTGGGTCTGTGTATGTGTGCGCGCATGCGTTTGTGTGTGTGTGTGCGTGGGGAAGAGTGTCATAGTGATAGTGTGATAGGCATGAGCATGGGCGTGTGTGTGTGTTATGGTGAGTGTGTGGTCAGCTGTGTGTCTAAATCAGAGAGGTGGAAATGCGTATGTGTATCTAAGTTTGTTTGTGTGTATGTGAGGGGATGGTGGCTGTTTTTGTGGATGAAACACGTCGCAGACATCACCAGAAATACCTGAGACGAAAATACATTTAAAGTTTTCTTTTTTCAAAATATTTGCCGAAACTAGCGCATGGCGTTTATTACAATTCCTTCTGATGAAATATTTCAAATGTAAGAATCTTTACCTGCCGATTTTTGTCATGTTTTATAAGGGATGAGATAGAAGTAGCTTTAGAAAATTTCAGTGTTTTCCCCATCATCACGGCAACATCGAAAAGTAGGGTGATTTGGAAGTGTATCTAATCTAGAGGCTGAAATTATGTAATTTGCTATTTAGACATTTAGTTGCCGTGTCGCGAGAGGCAACATACAGGTCGCAAAATGCATTCGGAATGACAAACTAGGATATCCATTCAATGATTCATATCATTTGACTGACTGTATACACTGACATATAGTGAGGTGATCGGTTGTCTCTTTTCTGAATTTCATTGTCGTGAACACCTGCGAATCATTTTAATGTGGCTGAAAAAGGAGCACTTATTTCGAATAAGAAGACATAATTATGTGTCACAAATCCCAGACTGGGAGATGTAATAAGTTATGACAGGACAACAATCACGAACGAACAAGTTTAACACTTAACAGAATAACCCATCAGACTCACACATTTATTTAAACATAATTATACAGATAATAGCGCAATTACATACATTATATTATTGAAATTAACTGCCGTACAACGGCCTTATTCTCACATGCACTCTTCCTCGGATCCACAACCCGGTAGTTACTCCTAAAGGAACTTCGGCCTCAGCCTCTCCCCTCAGGGTCTTAATAGCACATTAATAATTCACTGGCACCGCAGTCTCTCAATATCACCTTCCTATTGTCATACACCTTAGCATTCCACTAGCACCTCAGCAGGGCAATAGCACATTATCATTTCAATAGCCCATCAACATGGCAATAGCACATTATCAGTTCACTAGCCCATCAACATGGCAATAGCACATTATCATTTCAAGAGCCCATCAACATGGCAATAGTACATTATCATATTCACGCTCATATCTACGTCCCTGTCCGTGGCCTGACTGCCACGACTTTATGTGCCTCTACTGTCCTGCACCGACAGCCTCACTTCTGGCCTATGTGTGGCCTCCGGCCCTATGCTGGCCTATCCCCTGTGCTCATCGAGGTGGCTCTTCGGCCCGTCCCCGACACCTACAAGAATAACATTACATTGGTATAATACCCTACCATTTCTATTCACTCCACCTCTCCTTACAACCCATGAAGCGTACACACAATAGTTCACCTTTCACTCACCAAACATCTTACGGTAACACACCTCCATCGGAGTACACAATACTCACTCGTGCTACAAATCCATGAACTCACTTTCATCTATCGCTCATGGCGCACATTGCTATATCCAATATCAAGGACTTCCACATTCCTCACATATACTTATTTACATCATGGTAATAGACGAATATAATATAATACATCAATCATAATTATCAATCAACGTTCTACCTACCAGTCATCACTGGAAAAAACACTCTCATCCGTCTTCCGACTGCTCCCCTTATGTTCGCCCGCTGGGCTCTTACTAGAGTCCGTTCAGTAGGACCTTCTAACTTGCAGTGATAGTAATACAGCGCTTTCGCCTCATTCAGACCCCCCCCCCACCACTCACAACATGCACGCTTTAACTTACTTGTCTACGTGCGTTAATTTTACTCTCCTCCTTTCCCCCCGTAATTATTAACTATCGCTCACTCCACTCGTGACATTATGATTCCAAAAATATTAAAGAATTTTATTTCTTGTACATTTTGACTTTTCCTGCAAACTTGCGTAATAAAATCGTTCGTTTATAACATTTCTAATTCATGTCAGGAACTGCTTACGAACCGCTGTGCGATTCAGCCCAGTCCACCGATAATGTCTGTGCTGAGAGAAACACTTCCTGCATTAATGCTCGGGATGAACGCCGGCGTTGCTTATGTGATCCAGATCATTACAGATTGTTGTTTTGGTAGCTAATGAATAGCATACTGAACTGTTTCCTTTTCCTCAGTGAATAACTTAAAAGTGACACCGACAGCCAGTACTTTCCGAGACACAAAACAGATTATCATATCCTGGAATGTCAACAATCCTGATAGAGCTGACGTCATTTACACAATCAAGTACAACAATGAAAATAATGTAGTGCCGGCTAATCGGAAAGGAGTAACAGTTTCTGGTCTTACCCCAGGCACACAGTACAACTTTCAGATCATTTCCTCTCTACCAGCGGACACATTTTATCCAGAGAAATCTGCCGCATTTTCAGTCATCGGAATTTGGACCAGTAAGCGCATCATATATGTTCATAATCCAGGGCGTCTAATCCACGCATTTATTGGAACAGTTATGTGGCTGGATGACTGGACTAGAACGATAATGGTTTAATTACATTGTTAATATAAAGAGTTTTGGCTGTATTTATGCGATTCTTATCTACTTACATTTATTTGGAACTGACAGTAAAAGACTTTTATTAAAATGTTATTTCTGCATTTGAGCCCTCATTTGGGAAAGTTTCTTTGCAGGTTGTCCTGGGAAAATCTCATCTTTCTTTGCCTCTGTCGTTATTTCTCTTTCGATCTCCAATTGTTTTTTTCTCTATGAACTGTTTTATTTAGTAACAGTCTTTAGATCACACTGTCGTGTATTATTGTTGTTTTTTTTTGTTTTTTTTTTAGGCAAAGTAAAACTTTAAGTTCTTTGCATCTCCTCTATTTTTAATTGGAGGCACCAAGCATTAATTTTATTTCATTAATTTTGTGTCAGATACTGATTTCATAGATCTGTCACTTGTGACATTTCTACAATTTTTCTCCATGTTGCCATGTACAAAACATTAACAATGTATTTCATTTACTCATTTCCCCACTGTTTCTGACCCCATATACTTTTGTTATTTGATCTGCCAGAACCAGCCAAACCGGGGCCTGTACAAGAACCAGTTCTGGTCAATGAGCTGAACAAAACACATTTTGTTTATAAAGTCACTTTCCAAGGCTCAGCTGGGAATGTCGCCAGTTATAAAGTGCTTGTGACAGGCAATGGTATCAATGATTCACAAACATCACCAGGCAGTGGAACATCGCAGCCAATACAGCTTCTGTTTTACCAAATGGTACCAGGTCAGGCCTACGCCTACACACTGACAGCGTATAATGCAAAACCTCGACCTGATTCCAGTGATCCTCAGTCTGGACTGCTCATTACAAAATCTGAAGGTGAATAATTTTATCATCATTAATAATAGCAAGGGCAATCTGCTCCATAAGCTGCAAGGTCAATGCTTGGAAAAAAGGAGCCATTCACTTGCAGGGTAACGCCGACCTTTGATCAAAACGTTATTTGATACATATGGCGGGAAGTGAATGACAATGATTCTGTTGCTGCGAATACACATTTAATTTAAGTATGGTTGTATGGAAAAACATTTAATGGTAAATTCTCGAAGTAATTTGTTTGTGCGGTTGGGGCTAAAAACCCACCGTTGCAGCTATAGACTTTCCATGTTCGCAAACCAGACTTGACAGGTATGAAGCAAATGATTTTCCATTGGCCATATATATATATGCCTGAACTGGCTGATGAAAAATAAAGCCATATGGCAACCAGCTGATAAGTAACGTGAGAGAGAGAGAGAGGTGGGGGTTGGGGGTGGAGCAAATGTGAAAAGCGGATAAATGTTTACCTCCAAGTCAGTAAAAGAAACGACATTATTCAAAGTGATTTACATTGTAAGCAAGAACTATATGTATGTAAACGGCGCAGGCAGTCTGGATTAACAGATTTGCATACATTTGGATTGGTAATTATGTAAGATTTATTGTATCTATAACATATTTAACCGTGTGCCTTTCAGAGAGTATCACTTTTATTTTGTTCCTGTATTGACCCTTCCAACAGCCAAAAAATTATTCTTGAAAGTCAGAACATAATTATTATCTTTCGTAGTTTTATACCCAGAGTGAATTTTACTCTATTTAAATATAAGAATTGATATGGATAAATATCTGCATTGCTGCCGAACTGATATAAGTACTCTTTTGTCCATTTTTGTACTAACGTACTAGATAGTGTTTGCTGTCTTTTTGTTATGATTTCCTCTTCTTTATTTCTTGTACATTTTGACTTTTCCTGCAAACTTGCATAATGTGATCGTTCGTTTATAATATTTCTAATTCATGTCAGGAATTGCTTACGGACAGCTGTGTGATTCAGCCCAGACCACTGATAATGTCTGTGCTGAGAGAAACACCGTCTGTATTGATGCTCGGGATGGACGCCGGCGTTGCTTATGTGATCAAGATCATTACAGATCCAACACTGGAGTATGTCAAAATTGTAAGGAATGAATGTGTTCAGTGCTGTGAATGTTTAGACCATGCAAAAGACAAAAAGCGGTGGCTGTATACTTTATTGAACTTCCGCCCCTTTGGCCTGAAGCCAGTGCTATGCTTGTTGATAGTTATGTATTTCTGGAAACTGTGTGGACGTCGACGTTGCTTCAAAGAGGTTGATTTAGAGATAGAAATAACATTATTTGAATATATTCTGTGTTCAGGATCAATTGCTATTGCTGCTCAAATTAAACTGTGAAATCCAGTAAGCTGATGATGAAAAGACATAAAAGGTTCGAGAACAGCCGACAACGCAGAATTCAGTAGTTGACAATTCTGGGGTATAAAGGTCTTCAACTGGCTCCGATCCCCAGGATACTCCTTATAGACAGTTATGAATTATATCTATTTTTCTATTTTTTTTTTCTCTCTCTCTCTCTCTCTATGCCTATCTTATCCATGTTTTTCTATAGATTTTTTTCCTAGCCTATATGTTTTTTTTATTCTCTTTCTTCTATCTATTTATGTACTTTAAATCCATTTACTGATTTACATACCAAACATCTATATACTCTTTATACAATTCTTTGAATTACATCCGTATCTGTAACCACTGAGTCATGCACTGAATCAATGCATTCCAAATCGTATTTCAATCTGAGCTCTCCCCCCCCCCCCCCCCCCCGAAAAAAAAAATTGATCTTGAGTTTCCACCATCTCAGGTTGTAATCCCAACATCATGCTCATTCCATATTCCATCAACTTTACTCGTTAAGTGTCGCCACGTGGATAGCAGATAGCGTGAAGGTCTGAAGAGATGGGACATACATGTAGTTAGCTTTATCTAAATTAGATGAGTTTTGCATTAGTAATTTTGTCCTCAGTGAACAACCTAAAAGTGACACCGACAGCCAGTGCTTTCCGAGAAACAACACAGATTATCATATCCTGGAATGTCAACAATCCTGATAGAGCTGACGTCATTTACACAATCAAATACAACAATGGAAACAGTAAAGTGCCGGCCAATCAGACAGGAGGAACAGTTTCTGGTCTTACCCCAGGCACACAGTACAACTTTCAGGTTATTTCCTCTCTACCAGCGGACACATTTTATCCAGCTAAATCTGCCTCTCCTTTGTCAGTCGGTGGACTTTGGACTAGTAAGCAATATACCTGATTCATTATCCTTGACTTTCTGCTGTAACCCCCCCCCCCCCTCACTTCCTAACATCATCACATTGGGTAAATAACCTGATGGAGCAGGACTAGTTAGTAACTGACTGTTGGGTGGAAATTTTTATCTTTTACGTTTTTTACTCTGATTAAAAATTATTAGAAAGTGTTGTTTTTTTTCAGGGAAGGGGGCACATAGTCTTCCACTCTGTGTTTGGAACCTCTTATTATATTCATTGTAGATATTTTCTGTTCATCAAATCGTGGTTCCGTCTTTTGTGTTTATGAGATTAATTTTTGTTTCTTTATTTCTAATAGCATGGCTATTTCAAAATTAGGGGGAACTCTTATATCGCCTAACCTAAAGCAGTGATTCTCGGGTGAGATTTTTGAGTTGAGGAGGGGGGGGGGGGTGGGGGGGATTGCAAGAACGACAAGGGGGGGGGGGGGATACAGTATCCAAGACATGAACGGGAGACAATTTAGGGGGAATATTTTTCTGCACAAATATTTATTAACAATGACTTTACCACACCTGCTGTTCTTGCTACCCCCAAATCCATATTATTATGTCTGTCACTAGTCTGCTACAGGATAGGAAAAAAAGGGGAAATTCCTGTTAAGGCCCAAGGCTGTTGGTCCATCCCCCCATCATAAAGTCTGTGGATGAGCTATAAATAGGCTAGTTTACATCCTTCTAAATTACCATGAATATCTCATAGTCTTCGACAATAGCTACAGGTGTACAGTTTTGTCTGTCTTTCTGATTTCCGTCATCTCCAGCATGCTATAGACACAAAATTGTTGCTTTTGCCTTTGAGCTATCATTCAAACACAGTAATGGGATTTGGATTCACATGATTCAAAAGATCTGCGAGATCTATCTGTCCATAATAAGGTTATTATGCACTTGGAAGAAAAATTTGCTCGATCTTTGGTGTTGAGGAACAAAACATTTTCAAACGAGAGGTCTACATGCCTTCTGGATAAAACATCTATTCTTCCCAGTGGACTTAGATGAAATCCCATCTAGTGGCCTCCCCATTCTCTTGTCTTGTTGGGAAAAGGTTTAAGAGCAGTATCGAGTTGAGACTACAAACAGAAAAACATGCTTAGATATGACATTGTGCGACAGGGGTCATGTTTCTTTGCTTCTCACAAACGCTGAAACTGCCTTTAGCACAACAACCTCAGGAAAGCCACTGACTTATTTAACCATACATAGGCTTTCTCAACAGGAAAAACCATTATTGGTGCATTTGATGAAGAACGCTTTCTGTTTTTTGTTTATAATGAATAATCAACACTCTATCTGTCATTAATAAAGCTTTGATCATCTGAAGCCTAACATTGTAACTTGTAACTGTATTCTCGTGGTTGTATGTTAGGGTGGAGAAAAGGGAAATGGGGGGGGGGGGGGTTGATGAAAGAAAATTTGGGGCTTAAGGAGGCAATTAACCTGGAAAGACTGAAAATCACTGGCCTGATTTCAGCTGATTTATGGCTGATACAAGTTTACTACAGTTGAGCCATTGCCACTGGCTATTTAGCACTTTTGAAGTTATTTTTTTTTTAGTATTTAATGTCACATAAGTTCCTGTGTTAATTTTTTTCTGATTATCCTTTGTCTTGTTCGATCTAACAGAACCAGGAACTCCAGGATCTGCACAAGAACCCATTCTGGTCAGTCAGCTGAACGAAACGCAATTTGTTTATAAGATCACTTTCCAAGGCTCGGCTGGGAATGTAGCCAGTTGTGCCATGGTAGTGACTGGTAATGGGATCACTGAGACACAAACATCCCCAGGTAATAGAACATCTCAGCCAATACAAACACAGTTTCACCGGCTGAAACCTGCCCACACCTACAGTTACACAGTGACTGCTTATAATGGAAACTCTCCAGCTGATTCCAGTGAGTGGGTGCGAGGACAGTTTAGGACCAGGGCCGTGAGTAAGTCAAAAGCCTTCCTTTTGCTGAAATAGAAGCCCTAAAGTCATTTTGTTTTCCTATGCATGGGCAAAATTGAAACACTCTGTGCCCAAATCCGCTGATGATTTTTTTGCATGGTAAATTATTTCAATTATGTAAATTTACATTCACATGGCAACCGAACTGCCATTTTTATGGTTGTTTCTCCTGACAGCCTTAAAAGCCCAAGCTGGCTGTTACTTGACATCGCTGATTTGAAAAATTTGATTAATTGTGCGAATAGACACACAACTGTGGTTGACCGGCTGTATCAAAATATGGCGTTATTTCTTTATTGAACTCAAAAACATGTATGAGGATATCGGGTGACCTGTAGGAGGAGGTACGGTCTTTTGGCGCATGTTGATCATTTGAACATGATATGACTGCAAACCGGTGACAGTTTAAATTTACATCCTCTCTCGTCGACTGATACATGAGTTTAATACAGTCATTACTCTTATTTGAAGTTAGTTTCGTTATGGATCATCTTTGATAGTTTGATTTTCGTTGAATTCATAACCTCACAGAATGCTATTTACAAATTGGAGAGAAACATGAACTGCAATTCATTCAATCCATGAACGTTCTATGTTGATCTCTCTCATTTTGGCCATTCCTATATCCAGCATCCAGTCCGGTGCATTTCTTGAAAATGACTTCAACCACACAACACATCGCTACAGTAATCTGGCACACACCACTGTATCCAAATGGTGACATTACTGGGTATCTAGTGGAAGTGAAGGAGAATCAAGACTGTCTGTATCACATGAAACTATCCTGCAAAGATTGCGGGGAACAGCTGGTAAAATCTTTTTGAATGTTACTGTGTCACTCACTCCCCTTGTGTTTTCTCACTGTGAAAGTGATTGTTTTAGTTTGAAAAACAAATTGTGGCTGTTGCATACTGGCACGTACGGTGTATATATTAATATTTATCTTTGTACACAATATCATTAAGGATATTTCGTCATTTATAAATAGAAAGCAAATCATCTTTTCCTTCTGAATGACTGGTAAAGACGTTGTGCCTTCATGGTACGGACATAATAATCAGTGCTCATACAGACACACAGAAGCAGACCGAAAATAGTACCAAGAAGACTTACACTTCTAAACGGAGATGTAGTGAAGCCATTCATGTCCAAAATGTCATCACCTGCAGGTGTGAATTGTGTTTCGGAAACTGAAATAATATGTCCCTTTTTGTTTCAGCCAATCACTTCCCAGTCCACTTGCAAAGAGAAAGACAACCCAGGCAGTGGCCAAACTTTTGTATATTTAAATGCAGCCGGCAGCAAATTTACTCAGGTTTTATCTGATCTGAACCCTGACCGTGAATATACAGTGGCTGTGTCAGCTGTCAATGAGGAAGGGCCAGGCATTCCTAGAGAAGAGAGGTTTAGGACAGGCTTAATAGGTAATCTTACATTTTCCGGCTAAGAAAACGGCCACCAATGATTTGCAGGGCTTACCACTGTGTGAAGTCTGGTGCAGATTATAAATAAACACAATGGTCATTCGGTGGGCAAGCTCATGTTCAGTTGTGTAAAGAGACATAACTTTGATCGTTCAGTTTTCTATTTTAAGCAGTAAAATTGACGTTAATTTCAATACGTGCAGCGGACAATTATTTTATAATATATGACTGCAATATCAAATCAATTGTGGGCGCGCACACGCATGTGTGTGTGTGGGGGGGGGTGTGAGTTTGTGTGTGCGTTCCTGTGTCTGTATGCGTGTACGTGGAGCATCATGATCTTTATCGAAGAGGAATAAAATCGCCCGTTTGATTTCTGCAAGATGAATGTCATAAAGACCATCTAATGAAAAGATGTGTCAGTGAATCTACGGAAGATTTTAGTTAAACCTGAAAGATCATTTTAAAATTATATAAGCAATCATTTGGTGAGCTGTCGGTTACAATAAAGAAGTGTCAATCTAAACAACTTTGACGCAAGGATTAAGAGGTTATTTGAAACAGGTAACTAAAATCTAACCACCAGAAATATATAAACAAATAAATACATATATAAATAAATTTAATAAAAAGTGATGTGTGTGGCAGACATCTAATGATTTAGATCAGATGACTTTTATGTGGGTTAATTTTTAAGTTCTGATGCCATGTCTACAGAAGTCACAAACTTCCATGTCAACGGTTCTCAGTCTGTAGTAGTTGAGAATGGAGAAGACGTGACCTTTACATGCCAAGTCGATGATGACCCTCCTGCCCAAGCTGTACTGATGGGCAGCGGGCGGGGACAGGTACAGGAATATGTGGCAAACACTGACCTGTTGGAATGGACATTGACCAACGTGACCTGCCAGGATGCCGACAGATACACATGTAAAGGTGTCAGAGGAAACGAGTCCACACCGACAAGGTCACAACTGTCTGTGGATGTGATTGTTAAATGTAAGTTGTTGTTGTTGTTGTTGTTGTTGTTGTTTTCTGCTGTTGTTGTTGTTGTTGGTGGTTGTTGTTGGTGGTTGTTGTTGGTTGTTGTTGTTGTTGGTTGTTGTTGTTGTTGTTGTTGTTGGTTGTTGTTGTTGTTGTTGGTTGTTGTTGTTGGTGGTTGTTGTTGGTGTTTGTTGTTGGTTGTTGTTGTTGTTTGTTGTTGTTGGTTGTTGTTGTTGGATGTTGTTGTTGTTTGTTGTTGTTGTTGTTGGTTGTTGTTGTTGTTGGTTGTTGTTGTTGGTGGTTGTTGTTGGTTGTTGTTGTTTGTTGTTGTTGGTTGTTGTTGTTGGTTGTTGTTGTTGTTTGTTGTTGTTGTTGTTGTTGGTTGTTGTTGTTGTTGGTTGCTGTTGTTGGTGGTTGTTGTTGGTGGTTGTTGTTGGTTGTTGTTGTTGTTTGTTGTTGTTGGTGGTTGTTTTTGGTTGTTGTTGTTGTTTGTTGTTGTTGGTTGTTGTTGTTGTTGGTTGTTGTTGTTGTTGGTTGTTGTTGTTGTTGTTGGTTGTTGTTGTTGTTGTTCTTCTTCTTCTTCTTCTTCTTCTTCTTCTTCTTCTTCTCTCCACTTCCATTTTACAACATACAGTCGATCAAAACTATATTTTTTCTGGAGAGGTTGTTCATATTTTTGTCGCCTTCATGTGCACACATGAGCATATATAATCATGGTCCTGACAACTAGTGATAGATAGTATTTTAATCCTGTATATCAGTAACTGTACCAGAAAATAAACACTTGCCATTGTAAGCTGGAGCAACAATAACAGATCAGCTCTGTCACCTTACGTCACACACTGTAGAGAATCAGCATTAAGGCCGCGTGTCCACCAAGGGAAACAACACGATTTTTTTTCAGATCAGACTGGTCGTTTAGTCGCGTCGTTTCCGTCATGTGTGTCCATTGTTCACGGAAACGACACGACACGACCTAAAGGACTCTGATTTTTTCCCGCCGAATTTAGAGAAAGTTTTGAAATGAGCAGTAGATTCAAATTCTATTTTGCGGATTGCACATTTTAATGGCTTTGCCTTTTTGTAAGAGGAAAGTGGCTTTGCTTTGGCTGTGGCTGAAAGAAAGGAGGAGAACGCGGAAACATAGATATTGAATTCATCCTATTGTACAGGCCAGGCAAAGTTATGGCGAATTTCATCATTTGTTTCCATGCATTCTGGAGGACAATGAAAAATTCCTAGAGTACCTAAGAATGACAAGATCAACATTTAAACTTCTTTTGTCGCTCTGCAAATTGAGCATTGGAGAAACAGCACACGAATTTCAGACAGAGCATCTCACCAACAGAAAGGCTTGTGGTCACACTGAGGTAAGTGATTTACATTGAGTGTATTATAACTAGATTCAACAAAATCTTATTGGAAATAAATCAGCCAAAAAATAATTTTTTTTTTAAAGAAATCGTTTAATTTTTATTTTAAAAGCCATCGTATTAAAAACACAAAATTCAATTTTGTAAAAATTTTATGAGAACATTATTTTCTCCACCCAAAGGAGTTTTTTAAAGATTAAACTTACAGATCAATTTTGAATCTGAAATCAGAAGAAATAAAATTTAATTTCACAAATCAATAGGAGGACCTATTATTCTGGGAAGAAAGTTTTAAAATGACACTGACAGTCAGTATGTGGATGGTCTCTCATCGTAGCTTGAAGTTGCACGTGAGTAGTATTGATCAAGGTCTGATTGACGTTGTGATGGTGTAGCTCCGTAGCTGCCCTCATCCTCTCTAATACAACGTAACAGCAGTTGTTGCACATTAATTCGAAATTCTAACTTCTGCTGCTTGTTGAGAAGCCGCACCATTGGCAAACAGCTTTTGAAAAATTGTTCATCGTCACCAGGCTCAGGCTCAGGTTCCTTTATAGCCTTCAAGATTTCAATGGCTACATCGTTGTCCTGTTTTCTTTTTGCTGTTTGCCGTGATGTCGTCTTCATGTGTCTTCTCTCTTCCGCCTCTGGACGCTCCCTGTATTGTCTTGGTGTTTCAGTCCTGTGATTCTTCATCAGCGTGAGGCATGGATGAAGAGTCTTCCATTGGCGGACTCTGGCTGAGATTGCCAGAAATCTCCCGATGTTGGACATACGGCACCAAGAAGCTCAGTCTGTCAAAATAAGTACATTTTTTCTTCGATGTCGCGCCATCGCCAGATTTTTTACTTTTCTACGCCTTCAACTGCCTTCTGAATAATCCCTCAAGTTCACCCACTTTTTTTTTGGCATTTTCAACTGAAAAAGAAAAGACAACATCATAGTAGTAGCAGCAGCAACAACAGTAGTATTAGTAATAGTAGAAATAGTAGTAGTAGTAGCAGTAGTAATAGTAGTACTAGTACATGTAGTAGTAGTAACCGAGGCAGTAGTAGTCACAATATCAGTAGCAATAGTGTTGAGTAGTAGTAGTAGCAGTAGTAGTATTTGTTGTAGTAGTGCAATAAATCATTACTTTAACAATAATTTTATGTGTGAGTATGTCGATTAATGACTTGTAGAAAAGTACATATGTTTAATCAACCAATTGAGAGAGAGAGAGAGACAGACAGACAGACAGACAGACAGACAGACAGACAGACAGACAGACAGACAGGCTGACAGACAGAGAGAGAAAATAAAAGAAGGAAAGAAAGAAAAGAGCAGAACAAGGATAAGATATATTTACTGATTTTTCATATTATTTTCTTTGTATGTTTCAGATTTTTGGCTACAGGAACATTTTTTCGCTCCCTTGCATTTAGCTTCAGGCTGGGCGTGAAAACTGTTCAGAGGGTTGTGAAAGAAACTTGTAAAATTTTATGGAAAATTGTGCAGCCTTTGGAAATGCCTGTGCCCAAAAACAAACCTGGGAACGAATTGCTCAAGGATGTTATGAAAAATGGCAGTTTCCAAATTGCATGGGCACGCGCGACGGCAAGCATGTGGAACTGAAAGCCCCCGACAATTCTGGTTCCCTGTTTTGGAATTATAAAGCATACCCATCGATCTCGTTCTTGGCTGTGGCAGATGCATACAGTAGATATGTCACAATTGAAGTAGGTGCTTACGGGAGCTCCAGTGATGGCGGGATTTTCCAACACTCTGTACTGTCCAAGTTAATGGCAGAAGGGAAACTTCATATTCCTGAGGACAGAGATATCGCAGCCACAAGTAATTTTCCATATGTATTTGTGGCTGACGAGGCTTTCCCGTTGGAGACTCACCTTATGAGACCTTTCCCTAGACGAGCACTCACGGATGAAAAAAGGATTTACAACTATAGACTGTCCAGGGCCCGAAGGCAGGTTGGGTGCACTTTTGGAATTACCAGCAGTATGTGGCGACTGTTGCTCAAGCCCATAGAAGTGCAGACAGATTTTGCATGTGACATTGTAAAAGCTGTGTGTATTTTGCACAATTTTGTCTTAAACAATGGACAGAGAACAACTCCCACTGGACTGAATGACGATCTACTTCGTCCTATTCCTGCGACTGCCTTCCAGAGATGCAACAGGCGACCAGCAGGCGGAGCAATGGCAGTGCGAGAACTCTTTATGAATTACTTCGTTTCACCAGCCGGTGCTGTGTCCTGGCAAAACGATGTCTGTTTATTGCAATCATAGATCATTGACTCTTTAATTTTCATGTTTTGTTGTTGTTCTCCTCATTGGGCTGTCTACACATAATACATGCTCTGTGGTGAAATTATGTGGAGAGAGAGAGAGAGAGAGAGAGAGAGAGAGAGAGAGAGAGAGAGAGAGAGAGAGAGAGAGAGAGAGAGAGAGAGAGAGAGAGACAGAGAGAGAGACAGACAGACAGATACAGAGATTTTTTTTTTTTACTTACCGCTGCAGTTCAATGCTGACGCAATGTCAGCCCGTGCTTTTGACAAATATTCTTTGTTGCTGTGTTTCGGGTCACCTTTATCGTAAATAAAACTATACTTAAACACTTCATCTGTTAGTTTTACGTCCTCCATCTCACAACAGTCCTCGCACAATGTGTCAAGAATCTAGTACCAGTGGAGCTATCCACCGTGTGTAAAATTTGAGACCAGAAGAAGGGGGTTGGTACGGCGCAAAGAATGTAGAAGTTTTTTCTACAGTCTGTGGCACGGCGTCCTCAAGGTCAGCTAAGAACAGAAAATAAAAATATTTTTTAAACTAAAATCTTAAATACGCAACAAAACGGGGTAGTTTGCGCGTAGACTTTGCATATTTTGGGGCGCTGATCACGAATATGAATTTTAACGCGAAAATTTGAAAATGTTTGGAACTGTCTACTAGGGCCCAGCTGCACCTTTACCTCAAGACTCACTACAGAAATGGAGCAAGCCGCATTCGATCAGACTGCGCCCGACACGACTTTTGTCTGAACTTGTTGGTGGACACACCTAAAACGGGACTCACTATTAAAACAGTGATAAAAATCGTTGTTGCATTACCTCTTGCGGTGTCTTGTCTTTTCCGTCCCTGTCGTGTCGTCCCAGTGGACACGGGGTCTAAGACCGACCCATTAAATAGATTGAGATATATTTATTTTTCCATTGTTTAATTTTCCTCTGATAATCAAGGCGGGTGTAGAGTTTCATTATGATGCATTGATAGTGATTTTTTTTTTAGTCATAAAATCAAATGTTGCATTTGCACAAAATGTGTACCATTACTTATCTCGTTAAACAAAAGTGTTACACCCTAAAAATACCAAAAATGAAATTCTCATGCCTTCTTCTTTCAGGTCCCATAAAATTAAAGAATGAGACATTGCTGGAGAAACCTCCCACATTCACATCTGACGAGACCGATAAAACTGAAATCACCACCGAAGTTTCTGGCTATCCGGCACCGATAGAGTATGTCTTAAAGGTTATAGAAGGCTCATCCTCCACCGAAGTCAGCAAGGAGAAGTATTCAGTCAGCTATGCAAGGCTCACGCCACCTTTCGGCCAGGTCACCGTAAAGATATCTCAAGAAATTACTCAGGATCCAACCACTTTTGAGCTGACTATCAAAAACTCTGATGGTAGCAGCATACACTTCCAGTTTCTGGTCCACAGAAAAATGCCAGAGAGCAGTACAGGTAGAAAAAAAATGTATTCAGTTAATATTCACAGATTTGTCATCCAATCATGGCGAGTCACATATAAACTTTGGCATAAGATGTATCTGTTTCTGTCCTTAATGTCTTTTTCTTTTCGATGGTTATAAGATAGTTCTTCTCTTGTTACCAGTTTGCTGGTTAAGTATCATTCGTTGATTTACCCAATATTTAAAGTGCCATCATTATCTTTATCCCTCCAGGAGAGAATCGGAGGGAGGATGGGGGTGGAGGAAGAGATCAACATTTTAATGCAGCCAAGATTAAATTTCATGTCTGAGTGTAACACAGCATTGTTACCTGGGAGAACTTCCTAGCTGCCTGTGTAGATTCTGTGTCTCAGGTCAGTAGGGTCTGGCTAATATTAAAATTTATATTCAATGTGTACCATTCAATCCTCAGATAACACACCTTGGCTGTACATTGGTGTAGGGGTGGGAGGTGGTGTTGTGGTCATCCTTCTTATTGCTGCTGTCATCTACTGGTTGAGGAGGAAAAGAGCAAGAATGATCAAGCAAAAGGTACCAGAGGGTTACGACACGCTGGATTTTCATCCAAAACCCCATGACAATGAAAGACATGCTACAAGTGGTAAGTGACAAGACATTATAGATTTTCTGTTCTATTTCTTATCCATCCCATTTTTATGTCATAATGAGGCTGGATGCTTTTTTTAACACCATTTTCCTCTTTACCGCTCTCTCTATCTGCAACTTTCCTCTGCCAGTTTCATCCCGGACTGCCATGTTCAAACTCTGCCATTGTCATCTGTAGTTGTTGTCATTGTTGTTGCAGCAGTCATAGTAATATATTAACAATATTACTCAACTCAGTATGTCACAAATCCCAGACTGGGAGATGTAATAGTTTATGACAGGACGACAATCACGAACAAACAGTTTAACACTTAACAAAACAATCCATCAGACTCACACATTTATTAAACATAATTATACATATAATAGCGCAATTACATACATTATATTATTGAAATGACTGCCGTACAACGGCCTTATTCTCACACACACTCTCCCTCGGATCCACAATCCGGTAGTTACTCCTAAGGGCACTTCGGCCTCAGCCTCTCCCCTCAGGGTCTTAATAGTACATTAATGATTCACTGGCACCGCAGTCTCTCAATATCCCCTCCCTATTGTCATACACCTTAGCACTCCCCTAGCACCTCCGCAGGGCAATAACACATTATTATTTCCATAGCCATCAACATGGCAACAACATAATATCAGTTCACTAGCCTATCAACATGGCAACAATATAGTATCTCATTCACTCTCATATCTACGTCCCTGTCCGTGGCCTGACTGCCACGACTTTATGTGCCTCTACTGTCCTGCACTGACAGCCTCACTTCTGGCCTATGTGTGGCCTCCGGCCCTATGCTGGCCTATCTCCTGTGCTCATCGAGGTGGCTCTGCGGCCCGTCCCCGACACCTACAAGAATAACATTACATTGGTATAATACCCTACCATCTCTATTCACTCCACCTCTCCTTACAACCCATGAAGCGTACACACACTAGTTCACCTTCCACTCACCGCACATCTTACGGTAACACACTTCCATCGGAGTACACACTACTCACTCGCGCTACAAATCCATGAACTCACTTTCATCTATCGCTCGTGGCGCACATTGCTATATCCAATATCAAGGACTTCCACATTCCTCACATATACTTATTCACATCATGGTAATAGACGAATATAATATAATACATCAATCATAATAATCAATCAACATTCTACGTACCAGTCATAACTGGAAAGACTTTCTCCTAGTCTTCTCGACTGCTCCCTTTATGTCTGCCCGATGGGCTATTATTCACAGATCCGCTCCCTAGGACCTTCTAACTTGCAGTGATAGTTATACAGCGCTTTCGCCTCCTTCAGACCCCCCCCCCACTACTCACAACAGCACGCTTAACTTGCTGTCTACTGTGAGCCTTTCTTACTCTACACCCGCTCTGTAGCAATCCCCTTAATTGCACTCACTCCACTCGTGACATCATCCCCCACCCCAAAAAAATTAATGCAATTAATTTCAAATCGCATCAAGATGACTGTCAACGAGTGAGCGTGAGCACTACCTACACTAAAAAAACTGACCTAGCAGTTCCCCTAGTATATAAAATACCGAAATCAGGGGAAAATATGGGGATCAATATGGCCTGCAATATGCATATATGTGTCACATCATGAATAGCTAACTAATCACAATACTTAATACAGAATCAAAAACCATTCAACCTATCAACCATTCTTCATATCATATTTATAATGTCAATATTTTAAAGTCGACTTATTCACACAGATCCTGTCAATGTTCCTGTCCTCCGATGTATAAGCTCCTGAAATCTTCCCCTAGGCTCGACTAAGGTAGTCGGCGATATGATTGCTGGTTCCTGGAATTGGTTGAATAACGAAGGTATACGGCTGCAAAGCCAATGCCCATCTAGACAAGCGTGGGCTGGACGAACGATTCTTCGACAAAAATGTCAGTGGCTTGTGGTCTGTCTGGATACAAAATTCTCGTCCCATGAGATAACGTCCTAGTTTCTGGACGGACCAGACAATGGCAAGACACTCACGCTCTATCACAGAATACTTTCTTTCTCTCTGCAATAACTTCCTACTGACATAACATACAGGATGGAGACATTCGTTCTTCTCCTGTAGAAGACAAGCGCCGACACCAGAGTCCGACGCATCCGTTCTGAGGATAAAATTAGATCGAAAATCGGGTAATATCAGAATGGGTGACGATGATAATGCTGTCACCAAATTATCAAATGATGTCTGACATTCAGACGTCCACTGGACCTTATCGGGTTGTCCCTTCTTAGTAAGGTCAGTAAGAGAAGATGACAAGGAGGAAAAATTTGGAATGAACTTTCTGTAATAATTTAAAATACCCACTAAGCTTCTGACTTGTTTCTTTGTTTTTGGGATTTGCAACCCTGCCAGTTTGTCAATTTTTGTTACTTCAGGTCTCTGAACACCTCTACCCACAATATGTCCTAAGAATACTATCTCTGGACATGCCAAATCCATCTTTGCGGGTTTAGCAGTTAACCCAAAATGACGTAATCGTTTAAAAATTACTGTTAGTGTCTGAATATGCTCAGACCATGTCGACGTATGGCATGCTATATCATCAAAGAATGACACGACATTAGGTATGTCCTTCAACACTAGTCTCATTAATCGTGCAAACGTCGCTGGCGCGTTTACCAACCCAAATGGCATGACCTTAAATTGGAATAATCCAATGGGCGTTTGGAACGCCGTGTATTGTTTAGACTCCTCAGTAAGCGGGATTTCCCAATACCCTTTCGTCAAATCTATCTTGGAAAACCACGTGGACCCGGCCAATGAAGCTATTAATTCCTCCTGGAACGGAATAGGCTCCCTATCGCCTACCGTAATAGTGTTCAATCTTCGAAAATCAATACAGAACCGCACCGATCCATCAAGTTTTTTCACGAGGACGATGGGTGATGAATACGGCGATGTTGATGGTTCTATCACATCTAACTTCAACATTGACTCAACTTCCTTTATGACTCTATCTCTCGAAGAAAAAGGCAACGGATACGGTCTAAGAAATACTGGCTTATCCGAAGTCAACTTTATTTGGTGCTGGATCACCGTAGTGCGACCCGGCAAATCCGTAACAACATCCGGAAATGACGCTAACAGGGTCTCAAGTTCCCTACTCCTTGAACTCGTAAGGTCAGGGTTAATTTTTACGTCCCTGTAACCTTGTGTCGCAGTTAACTCCGGCAATTGAATTTGTAACTCTTCCTGCGCCTCGGTGTCGCTTACGTCACAGTCCAACTGGTCTACGACTCCCGTACAAGCAACAGAGAAGACAGTCTCCTCTGGTCTTGTCTGTGCACACAGATACTGTGGTCTCTCATAAAATCTCTGTAGCATATTAACATGGAAAACCTTACTCGCTCCATCAATGTGGATAGCGTAATCTACCTTTGAAACAACTCGCTCAATAACATAAGGGCCTTTCCATGTCATCAATAACTTATTATGGTCCGTAGGTAACAACAACAGAACCTTGTCTCCTGGCTTAAAAATTCTCAGTTTGGAACCTCTATCTTTATAGTCTTTTGCTCTTTTCGAAGCGATACCAGAAGCTTCTTCTGCCATAGTGCGCGCTGAAGATAGTCTTTCTCTTAAATCAACAAGGTACTGAAACACCGAAACCTGCTCATCGTCTCCCGATGATGGCGACGTCATCATGTCCCGAAGAACGTCAGTTGGGCCCCTAGGACTACGACCGTACATCATTTCGAACGGCGAGAATCCCGTTGACTCCTGCCGTACCTCTCTGTACGCGAATAGCACTGCAGGGATATATCTATCCCAATCTTTAGGGCGATCAGCAGCTACCTTACGCAGCATCGACTTCAACGTCGAGTTCAATCTCTCGCACATGCCATTAGCCTGCGGATGATAAGGGGTGGTAGTGATGGGTTGTATACTGAATAAGCGGAACAATTCCTTCATCATCTCCGACGTAAATTGCGCGCCCCTATCAGACAGAATTTGCTCTGGTATTCCTACCCTAGCGAAAATTGCAAACAACGCTTCCGCGACTGCCTCAGACGTTATGGTCCGCAGAGGAACCGCCTCTGGCCATCTCGTAGCATTACATATGACCGTTAAGAAAAATCGATTCCCCCTATCGGTGGCTGGGTGAATGGGGCCAACAAGGTCTATCGAGACCTTTTTAAACGGTTCCGAGACCGTGGGGATCTTCTGAAGAGGAGCCTGGGGTGTACGACCCTTATGCGTCGTCTTTTGGCACGCACTGCACGTCTTACAATAGACTTGCACATCTCTGTGGACCGATGGCCAGTAAAAATTTTTAAGAACCCTTTCTTTGGTTCTAGCTATCCCCATATGACCCGCTAATGGGACATCATGTGCCAAATGCAATACTGTTGCGATCAGCAACGCTGGCACAACGACCTGCTTTAAAATGGAGGACACCGTTACATACTTACGGAACAGAATGCCCGCCTGAACAATAAAGGAGGACGACCCGTTCTTATATCTCCTCGTTTTCTCAGTTCGCGCTTCCCCAAAACATGGGTTTAATGATGGATCCTCCCTTTGTAATCTCGCCAAGCGCTCTGGCGTGATATCTAGGTTGACCGCTGGCGTCGCCAAAGGTCTAATCTTATCTTTATCCGCTACCCGTCGACGTGTTTCGACCGCGGCGCAAAAGTCAATACCCTTTGATTGCGACCATGCTTGCACGTTCTCATCGGAAGGGGAAACTACCCGTGATACATTCCCAATGATGAGCTGGGCGCCTGGAAAACAACCAACGACTGCTTCGACTTCCCCGCTAAGGAAAGGTGTATCTATCATTATTCTTGCCATGGGTAATTTCTCAATGGCCCCCGAAAATTGGATGCACGGGACAGTCTCACCTGTAAGCTGTGAATCCCGAATGCAGTCTCTATGTACTCCCACAACGGTAGATCCTGTATCTCGTAAAACCGAGACCGGTTCGTCCCCAACAAACCCCGGATAAACCCTAAGACCACCTCCTGTATGACATGAATTTATAACGGGGATCTTTCTCCCACAAGGTAAAACACCGGAAGATAATAACTTCTCACAACTGGGACACTTAGAATACTGTCCGCCTCCGTTGTCCGATGTAACACACGCAGCCGCATGATGAAATTTATTTGGGGCGCATGGACTGGAGCTACTGTCCACGTTCGCCGCTATCCTACCTGCCGGGCAGTTCACGCTGATGTGATCTGCTCTTCCGCAGTTCCAACACTTCGCGGCCCTACACTCGCGCGAAAAGTGACCCACGCGTCCGCAAGTCCAACACTCCGCTCCCTGTGCTGCCCTAGGCCTGGGTCCCCGTGACCCCTCGCGACCGGAACTAGAGTCCCTATGCCGTCGGTCATCGGCAAAGGTCACAACTCGCCCCCGGCCATTACCGCGACCTAGCCCTCCTGCTCGGTCAAACTTACCGGATCCATATGCCGGTGATTGGTGATAGCCCCTACGCTGCCCCTGGGCTTGCCCGCTATAGGCACCACGCTGACGCGACCTGTCCCCAAGTCCTGCCGGCGACCTCTCGACAACGGCGACGTACCCCGCATCTTGGACGTACGCCCTGGCGACCGGTTTGGACGGATGTGCCGTACGGTATGCCTCCGCCAACTTAGACGCCTCCTGCACCGTCGCGGGTTCGTTCTCTTTCAGGAAAGCCACCAGATCTTTGTGGCACGACGCGTACAGCTGGTCACGGATCATTAAGTCTTTCAGTTTAGCAAAATCCGCGCCCACATGCGCCAAGTCTACCCAGTTCGCGAAATACTCAGTTAGTCTCGCGACGAAGGCAGCAAAGTCCTCCCTGGTATCTGCACGTGCTCGCCTAAACTGCTCCCGGAAGTATTCCTCGGTACGCGCAAATCGGCGAAGCAGCAAAGCCTTCAGCTTATCGTAATCTTGCACGTCTTCGCGCTGTAGCTCTTTAAAGTAGGTTAACGCTCGCCCTTGCAATAGAGACGCCAGGTACGTGGCCCATAATTCCTTATTTTCCCCCCATTGCAATTGTGCGTTCAGTTCGAACCTGTAAAGGAAGGCGTCTATGTCGTCCTTCCGGTCGTCGAACGTAGGGAGCTTAATCCTAACGCCACCTTTATTGTGTACCTGCCGCTCAGCCGTTTCCGCTGGCGTATTCTTCTTGAGTTCTAACTCCGCGATTCTCATTCGCGTCTCTCTCTCCTGTTGGTTATCCCTAGCTTCTATCTCCCTTAACTTTAACTCCCTCTCCTGCTCCTGAGCCTTAGCCTCTCTTTCGTCTTGCTTATCCTTAGCCTCTCTCTCCTGCTCCTGAGCCTTAGCCTCTTTTTCTCGCTCTCTATCCTTAGCACGCTCATCGCGCAAATCCGCCTGCTGTTCTTTGATCCAGCCGCGTAGCTCCTCTCCCTCCAGGCCAAGTTCCTTACCCAACTTCATTAGTTGTTGGAGTTCCGCCATTTCACAGATTTATGGTTATGGTATCTATTATAAGACGACCAACCTGTCGGTATGATCACTAACGATACGACCAGAGACCTGAGATCACACCAGATATAACAATACCCAGTTCAGAATACAATTCAGAAATTTACCTTTACAGCACAACTAATTCTATATCTATAAAATGTATGCACTATTAATTATAAAAGAAAATAGAAACGACAAGAATGAAGAAATACAGTAGAAGGACCACAAGTACGTCAAGGACAACGAACCAGACTAGGACAAAGACCTAAAAAAGAAAATATAATAGAAAAAAAAATTGCAACCTAACTACGCCGATTACACTACAAGGTACGAACAAGAACAGAGTCTGAAAAAAAAGAACGTATCTATAGATAGGTAGAAAGAGGGACAAGAGAATACGTCTTCCTGCGGAACAGAGAAGATATCGACGATACAACTAAACAAAAATACAGGTCCCTATAGAACTGTTCACTGTGATGAACGAAGTTCCAAAGTTTACCACACCTTTTTTTAAAAGGATAAACTAAGTTCAACACAGCAAACCCGCGCCACCGCCCGTATAACCTATAACGACAACAAAAACAGCAAAAACAGGGAAAAAGACAGATTAAAGGAACAGCCCAAAATCCAGGGCACAAAAATTTTGACTTTCACTTAACTTTTGAAATTTTGAGTAAAACTCCTCCCTTTAATCGGAGCTCTGGCTGCTTGTCTCCTCAGGCTGCACGCACACACTCTGGAAAGTTTAAATACACATTAATACCTATTCATAGCAATACATGTATCAATACATATTCATCAATATACATAAATCATATCATGAAATGTCCATTCATCCAACGAACAAGACAGCACAAATACCTACTACTAACTAACTACAACTAAATATTACGAAAATGGACGAGTCACAATGGACGAGCCCCCAATGTCACAACGGACGAGCCCCCAGTGTCACAAATCCCAGACTGGGAGATGTAATAGTTTATGACAGGACGACAATCACGAACAAACAGTTTAACACTTAACAAAACAATCCATCAGACTCACACATTTATTAAACATAATTATACATATAATAGCGCAATTACATACATTATATTATTGAAATGACTGCCGTACAACGGCCTTATTCTCACACACACTCTCCCTCGGATCCACAATCCGGTAGTTACTCCTAAGGGCACTTCGGCCTCAGCCTCTCCCCTCAGGGTCTTAATAGTACATTAATGATTCACTGGCACCGCAGTCTCTCAATATCCCCTCCCTATTGTCATACACCTTAGCACTCCCCTAGCACCTCCGCAGGGCAATAACACATTATTATTTCCATAGCCATCAACATGGCAACAACATAATATCAGTTCACTAGCCTATCAACATGGCAACAATATAGTATCTCATTCACTCTCATATCTACGTCCCTGTCCGTGGCCTGACTGCCACGACTTTATGTGCCTCTACTGTCCTGCACTGACAGCCTCACTTCTGGCCTATGTGTGGCCTCCGGCCCTATGCTGGCCTATCTCCTGTGCTCATCGAGGTGGCTCTGCGGCCCGTCCCCGACACCTACAAGAATAACATTACATTGGTATAATACCCTACCATCTCTATTCACTCCACCTCTCCTTACAACCCATGAAGCGTACACACACTAGTTCACCTTCCACTCACCGCACATCTTACGGTAACACACTTCCATCGGAGTACACACTACTCACTCGCGCTACAAATCCATGAACTCACTTTCATCTATCGCTCGTGGCGCACATTGCTATATCCAATATCAAGGACTTCCACATTCCTCACATATACTTATTCACATCATGGTAATAGACGAATATAATATAATACATCAATCATAATAATCAATCAACATTCTACGTACCAGTCATAACTGGAAAGACTTTCTCCTAGTCTTCTCGACTGCTCCCTTTATGTCTGCCCGATGGGCTATTATTCACAGATCCGCTCCCTAGGACCTTCTAACTTGCAGTGATAGTTATACAGCGCTTTCGCCTCCTTCAGACCCCCCCCCCCCCCACTACTCACAACAGCACGCTTAACTTGCTGTCTACTGTGAGCCTTTCTTACTCTACACCCGCTCTGTAGCAATCCCCTTAATTGCACTCACTCCACTCGTGACACAGTATACCAGAAATGTCGATATGTCCAAATTACATGACACTAGCACAATCATGACAAGAGTATAATCACAGTCATGTTTATAATAATAAAAATATGGTGAGGTAACAATTTCCAAAAGGGGAAATAACTTCTGCAAAATCTACATCAGTGACAGTATAGACAGAGTATTGTCCCTTGCCTGAATAACGGAAAATGTATGAAAACTTAAATGAGATAATATTTAACTCGCCATGCCAAGTTTCATGACTGCATCTTTTTTCTGCCCATAAATTATCAGGGTTATGTACATTAATATTTTCCATACTTTGTTCACATTTGCAGGAGACAGTTCTCCAGGAACGTCAGAGGAAACTTCTACTCCCAAACCACCCCCAGTCCCACCTCGTCCGCCACAAGATTCAGATTACATAGTCCCTATCTCTGAGGACGATGCAGTATACCCACCTTCAGAAGATCAGACCTACCTAACCCCAGATCACACAACTTACCCACCCCCAGATTTTCCAACCTACCCACCTTCAGATTGCTAAATCAGTGAGATGTTAGATGACGCTGTGTCTTTATTTTCTGTTATAAAAATCCTTATGCAACATTTGAAACAAGATCATTAATTTATCACAGCAGATTCAACTCATTTTCAGTACAATGCGTTCTCTCTTAATTTGGTAAATAAACATATCGCTTCACTATCCGCTGCTTTTTGCTTGTAGGTTGATTTATCTTCTACAGTATCACCATACTTATGCGCTGAAGCCATTATTATATCATCTTATTATTACTTTAGTTAATAGTATATTACAAAGAGAGAAGAATGATGAATGGATGAATGTATGGTGGAAAATGCATTTCCAGCATCCAAAAATAACGCTGTTTACATTTTATTCAGTTTTTTCCAGATTTATTTTTGTCAGAACATGATCATTGTGTAGGAGTGTAGTTCACCGTGACAATTTTATATTTATTTTTATTTTTTTTATTCGAAATTTGATTTGATCAAATTTTACTTCCTATAGCCTCGCCTACCAAGCATTACAGTACTTGACAAGAGAAGAAAAAGTCCAAGGAACAAGCTTTATCTCTCAACTTCATTATATACATACATCAAAAAGATTTGTTCTCCAGCCCCTTAGCCTAATGTTTCACTATTGACAATGGCATCACAATTTCCACATACATTTTTTTTTTTTTATCTACGCTTTGGCTTGCGAAGTTAAAATCCTATTCATCAGTAACCTCTTTTTATTTATATATTAATTTACTATCCCTGATGACATGGGTTATTACTATCTATTTTGGGTGGAAAGCATTTCCAAGTTAAGTTTATGGATGACTTGGTCCTTAACTAATGATCGGGACGGGAAAGTGAAGAAAGCTCTAAAGTCATATAGAACAGTTAATGACAATTATGAAATAAAGCAGCTTATGAAAATTCCAACACAACAACTGCATCATGCCACTACAAATATGTGCAGATTCTGACAGATCTATGGCGACACTGAGAACAAGAACCAAAGCTAAGAAGTATATTAAACCTGGGTAAACACCAGGAGCTTATTTTAGTATTTTACATAAAATATTCATATTTTATTCCATTACCTTTATGCACTGCATATGACGATATTAACGGTGAAATAATACTGTTACAAACTATGCATCACTTACATTCATGGTGTGGATGAATTGTTACATTTCTCAAAAAGGGTGTGGATTTTCTCAGTTTCCTTTAAATTCTGTTTCAAAAAAAAAAAAAGTAAATAAGATGCTAGACATACCCTTCAGGGTCAGGCTCTTCTGTAATTGGTGGATACCTTTGCACCGAAATCAAGGATAGACACTTACTGTGTGGGGCAACTGTTTTCAGTTTGTTTGTTGTTGTTGTTTTGTATTTAGAGTACAGAGCATAATTTTGTTGTACAAAACATCTGAAATGATTCCTTATTTTTCCTTCCCAAGTTAACAAGATTCATCACAAATTGAATTGTGTAACACACAAAAAAGCATACTTTTCACTGTTGACTCAATAGCATCTGGTAGCCTTTACAGCTAGGTCTATTTGGTGAAGTATAGAACATTTTGTCAGCCTTGATGGAAACTCGTAGATTTATCCTATGGTTAACATTTGATGACAGTCTTCCATTCATGCCTGCAGATCATTGCATATTTTATCTTAAATTTTCTTTTTATAGTTCAGGAAATAAATTAATACATGTAGATGAAAATGTCAGTGTGGGAGAAAAAAACAACATACAAAATTGCATTATATTATGATTTTTATTTGGAATTCACTGACAACTATTACAGGGATTTAAACTGTCTTGGCTGCAGTGATTTGTCCTATTTACACGTGTTATGCAGATTTAAATAATATAATGTTGTTTTGCTTTTTAATACATGTGATGCATACCTATTTGAAATCATCTGAATTCGATGGCATTGATTGCGGCCTAGTATTGAAAATGAAAAGATTTTTATACTGTGTACGTTTGTTTATTTCTTTCATGCATCTCACAGTTTTCCCTTTCGACAATTGAGATGTTTGGGGCACAAGAGCAAGCTATGTATGTAAATTTCTAATTGTTGCTGTCAACCATGTTGCGTCCTTTACCTTGAAAATCCTACATGATGTCCGGCTAGGCCTAACTGTCTCCTAAAGTTTGGATCATTCTCATTACATAATAGATAGATCATAAACAGATATTATATACACATAATATTGTAAACTAGTTTAACGTAATAAACATACATTATTCTGTCATTTTCCAGCTAAACCTTTCGCCCAGAATTTCTTGCTATGGTTTCATCCCATTTTTTTATTTTTTTGGGGATCAGTTGTGTTTAGCAGCATTTTGTATTTCCTTCTTGTTTTCTTTGCCGTTTGGGATTTTCTATGCAGTAAATATTTCTTTTTGGTGGCAATAAAATGTTTCTCTCACCTGTCAGCATTGTTGACTGCACATCTAATCCATCTCATGTCCAACTTCGGTGATAATTCTTGTTTTGTTTTTGTTTTATCCCTGTTTCACTCTTCATTTCCTTTCCAAAGTTGTTATTTACTGTTGTGTTGTTTATGCCCTGGACCTCATGACGTTTTCTATTACCCACGGAAATTTCTTCAAATATTTAGTCCATCTTTACAGTAGTGACAATGTTAGCATTGTTAAAATATTGTTGGTTTCACATGCAAAGTTTCAAAATAATCGGTCCATTTTTTTTTTCTTTACTGAAACGACCAGTACATATTGCGTTCTGATACCCATCCCAATGCCGACTAGCACCACAATGGCTTGTATGATGATAAGGACGAGAAGAAAGATGATAGAAACATTTAACATGATCGCCTCTTATCCTCTCTTCTGTGAACACACGAACTCGTTATGTCATCACTTGAATTGGGCCAACTTTAAAGGCTTAGGTAATGGCAGTGAACTCATCATGTTTCTCTATTCGGCTGTATAAAAACGTTCCCAGAATAGTACTTCTTTCTGTTTCGTAACTGAGCTCGGGACAAGAAAGAAAAAAGAGAACCCTTATTAGGGATCAATCAGAATCCAGTAAACAATGCGCTAGCCAGTAAATTTGGAACAGTCATTAAAATAGCCTCTGCCCTTTAGAGCAGTACTGGGTAATGTTAATATTGGGCGTACGTTCTTTCATCAGCTACATTACTGACCCCCTTCCTTCCCCCTACCTCCCCACTCCCCCACCACCACACCTTATTCTCTTCTTAATCGACTCTTTGCTCATATTGTTGGTACGGACACGAGTACATGTATGTAGAGGGAAAGTGGCGAAACCTAACTTTTTGTGCTGATTATTATTGTTTTGGTTCCTGCCCCAGAAATCTACGGTGTAGATAGTTTAAGTAAACATTCTGTTTTGTGAACGCTGTTGGGCGATAGGCAGCACTATTGTTTGTTTTATTGATTGTTGATGTTTCCATGCACAAAACCCGAAGTCGGTTTTATCCTGAATTACAGCATAATATATTGAAAAAAAGGAGACTGCACATTAATAGTTTCTATATGACCAGTCTGAGCGGCATTAAGGTCTCAGATCTAAATGTCGGTTGATTCTTTCAGTCATTAATCTTGACGGACGAAACACTGTGAACATCAGTGCACTTTCCATTTTGTAAAGGCGTATCGATGCCTCCACTTTCAAATCTCTCAAAGTTAAAACCCAGTTATTTCGCGTTTAAACAAGCACTGCTTTTCATATTATTATGTGTGTGGGAGGGGGGGAGGGGGGTGGGGGCCGCTCTGTAATATCTGCAATAATCATGAATAAAGTCTGTCTTGCTTCCATTTTTGCCAACCTTAACGTTTCATGTCCTTGTCATCCTTCCCCATGAACATATTGGTGATAGACAGTTATTCATCCATTTCGAATATTTATCAGTATCCATACCCCTTGTAACATGAAATATCATAAAAACCACAGAAAAACTGTGGGGTCGCAGCAGGGCTATAAGCAAAGTCAAAATTGGGCAAAAAGAAAAGGTTGTATGTTGCGAAACCCCGCGTGAGAAATAAAACCCAAACAATACAATGCAAACTAAAGAGAAGACAGAAAATACACAAAATTTTCGGCTTTCGCCTTTGTCAAGTGAAGAAAAATCGAACAATAAACGACTTCAACAGGAACGAAGCGAAACAGTTTACTTAGCTGCGAGTCCTTGCTTCGTTAGCAGCACCAAAGCTTCCATGCATTTGGCGGACGGACGTGCTTTGGTGTGTTGCCCATCTTCCCTCTGCTTTCGCCAATTCATCTTTCATGTATTTTATGGTTGTCAAGAATAAACACGAACAATTTTATACTCCATTCATTATTTCTTCATCAACCGACCACAAATATTACTGGTCCATCGGCTCATGCATTCAAACAATATCATTTTATAGCCGACCACTTACCTTTCTGTCAGTCCATGCATTCAGTCATCCACTTATTAGTTATACAACCATGAACATAATCATGTATCTATTCACATTTTTACTGGCATATTTTCCACCAGATATTCCACCATGCATCTGCCAAAACCATCTATGAACGTTCTATAGATGGTGCAACTATCAAGCGCCTCCCAGGTTTGGACACCCACCCCACCACCACCACCACCACTCCCTGTGTTTTCATTTTTGCATTTCAGTCTCATACTTGCTCATTCCCTGCTACTGCTGTTCAGGTATTTAAGCACCACAACTTGTTTTTACTTTGTTAACAAAGGGAGCCCCCCTCCCCTATTTCTTTGTTATAATATTATATGTCATATCTATCCTTGCACACACTCAGATCGTCTGACCCACAAGTCTTGAATTTGTTACCATCTTTGCCATGTGAAAATCCCATAACATACTACTACTACTATTTCCTGCTGCACCCACTTGTGCTTAGGGCAGCAACAAAAGATCTCCAGCCCTGTCTGTCCTGGGCAATCTTTGCGAGTTCCCCAAGCGTGACTGAAGGATTTCATCTCTGCCTCGATCGTTCTCCGCCAGGTTGCCTTGGGTCTGCCTCGCTTGGGTCGTCCATCCGGTGACCTCAGAAACGCCGTTTTGGTGATAGAATTTGCTTCTTTTCGCAGCACGTGTCCAAGCCATCTCCATCGTCTCTTCGTGATGATAAAATGCTTGCTTGATAAATACTAACTGTCTTTCACATACTTAAAATCATTCAAATTCTCCCATATGTCATGAGAAGCAAAGCTCATTCGCGAAGATGACGTTGGCAGAAAAAATGCAAATGACAAGTTTTAGTGCTAAATTTCGAGTGATTGTAGCTTGAGCAGTACCTGCTGGTTTTTTGACGATTGCTATCAAGTCTTTTGGGGTACGGTACAAGCTTTTTAAATTTACTACCTGGGGTATCGGACGTATCTCGTGTTAGTGCTTTTATTACATCATTTTCCTGTCTACTGATCCGCTCACTTATCGTGGATCGCTGTGTTCAATCTATAGATACTATCTGAGGTTATTGTTGTTGCTGTTATAGTACAGTCACTGTATCATATTCAGTTCATTATATCAGAATTTTTCATACGCCTATAATACATGGCATTGGGATAACCATGTCAGCAATATAATTATAGAGATGTTGATAAATAAAAAAAGAAGTATTAAAGAATTATAATTATCATGATTGGACGAACATTCCAAAATGGGAAATAACTTCCGCAGATTCTACATCAGTGACAGTAAAGACAGAGTATTGTCACGAGCAGAGTTAGGGTCTTGGGGATGTTATGACTGCACGAGAGGCAGCTAACTCACACTCGGACACAACCACACAAGAAAAGTATTAAATAACTAGAGCGTATATCCATGTCAGGCCGGTCAGGCCATAAATTATTATTATTTAAATATTAATAAACAAAACAAAAAACAATAGAGGTATATTCAAAACAATAAATTCTAATTACTAACTTAATCTATGATATTCATGTAACTATGGTTCCTTATTGGATGTACTGCAATCAATAGCAAATGGGTATATTATACGAAACTAGATATCAATCTAAAGTGACAGTTGAGTCGCCACTGGCCAGTCGCCAGGCAAACTCTCCCTAAATCATATGGGCTTGAATGTTAGGAGAGCCCAGTACGTTCAAAGCCTACAAAAGCACACTTCGGCTTGTAGGTAATTAAGCAGTTGCAACCGACTATATAACTTGTCTAGTCATACTTAACAATGTCAACTATCCCCACCTTGTTTCACCCCTACTCCATTACTTATTAATCACGAACATTAAAACCGACAAGCGTGAATCTAACAGTTTAACTTTACATTTATTTACTCACCAACTATAATTCGCGAGGACCGTTCAAGGCCACCAGCCACTTTCTCATGGCCCTGGTAAAAAAACAACTCACGCTCACTCGTGAGTTTTAATAACACTCGAATCGTGACAAGTATTATCCCTGGATTTAAGGCAAAATGTGTAAAAACACGCAGTTTTTCAATGCGATCTCCTCCTCGCTATGCCAAATTTCTCTGCCCAGTTATCAAAGTTATCTTCATTGATATTTTTCTATTATCTTGTTCGCAGTTGCAGGACACAGTACAAGCTCTACAGAAACGGCAGAGGCAAATGCAATTTCCAAACGACCCCGGGTACCCTCATGCTCATCACAAGATTCGGATTACGTGGTCGCTATCTGTGAAGGCGGTACAGTCTACCCACCTTCAGAACAACACCTATCAACCCCAAGATTACATAACTTACCCGCCTACTGATTACACAACCTACCCACCCCGGGTTACTAAATCAGCGCGATCCTGTGTGTCAATTTTGTCGCAATAAAATCCTGACGTGACATATATAACAGGATTATTTATCACAGCAGATTCAACTCACAAAGCTGGGACGCGGTTCCACGACATTTTCAGTACGGCATTTTCTCTCTTATTGGCTGTGACTAAATAAGCAAAGTGCTTCAGCATCCATGAATGTTTGCTCGTATTTTGATTTATTTCATTCAGTATCATTACATTTGGGACAAGGTGGTCTAAAGGCAAGGTGCTCGCCTCTCATGCCAAGGATCCCGGGTTCAAAACCCGGGCTGTGCAGGCATGTTGGAAATTGGGATTTTCTCATATTTTCATGTCCCTGATCCTATTGGGGATAGGATCGAGTACCTAGTCTTCTCGGATAAGGACGAAAAATTGGGAGGGCCCGTGTGCACGTTGCGCACGTGAAAGACGCTTGGCAGTTGGAAATCGTAAAGAGCAGGCCGAACAGGCCGCTGCCCGAGCAAAATTGAAATGAATAGATTAAAATTTATCCATATCATCCCCCCCCCCCCCACCAGCACCAACAAAATTTATTATTCATTATTAATATGTATTATTATTAATAAATATTCAAATAATAATTATTTGAGTTGTGAACTGTTGTGAGTTTGTGAACTGCGCCTAACAGGCTGCGTTACAATTTGCTCTGAGATAGAGAGAGGTGGAGAGAGAGAGAGTGAGCGAGACAGGGAGAGAGAAAGGAACAGTGTAGTGTGTTGAGCGCTTCGCCGGCGCTCCATTCTGCTCTACATGGGTTGACATGTTGCTTCTGTAAAGCGCATAGAGCATTTTAAATGGATATGCGCTATATAAATGCCATCCATTATTATTATTTGCAGAGGCGACTGTTATATCATCCACAATATCATACACACACAATATTTTATTGTTTGTAATTTTACTTATGGATTCACTGACAACCCAGAATTGGTTTAAACTGTCCTAGCTGTAGTAGTTTGTTAATTGCAGTATGTTATGCAAATTTATATAATATAGTATTGTTTTTTGTTGTAGTTTTTTTAAACAATGGTCACAGACACACAATACATGATCCCTATTTGAATGCATTGATTGTTACCTTGTGCCTACAAAGTGATTTATTTCTTATTCGACAAGTGAAATATTTGGGGCACAAGTGCAAACCTGTGCGTGTAAAATTACAATTATCGTTGATGTCAACAGAGTTGCGCCCCCTAAGGTTGAAACTCCTTTTACTCCTGATGTTTTCTTTCCGTTTGTTTAATTTTCTCAGCTACATAATTATGTCAATATAAAAGTGATGTAAAGTTTCGATCATCAATTACATATACATAATATACAGATATCAGATATATAGTATACGGATATTACAACCTAGTTTGATGTAATCAACGTAGATTATCCCATCCTTTTGCAGCTAAAACTTTCCGTGGAAAATTTCTATTTTTTCTGTACCAACTGCCGTTCACCGTATTTCTTATTGCCATCTTATCTTCCATGCGGTTTCGGATTTTCTTGGTGTAAATTTCTCTTTTTTGTGGCAATAAAGATTTTTCTCCTACTTGGCAGCGTTGTTGACTCTCTTTTGCGTTCTTTTTGTAATTGATGTCATGCCCAGTTCCCATGTTTATCCTTGTTTCTTTCACCTGTATTTATCTCTTCATTTCCATTTCAAAGGTTGACATCTTTAACCTTTCACCTTTCACCTTTCACCTAAGCATTGTCCATCCACTGCAGGCTGTAGCCCTCCGACAGTGACTTTCATTCCTTCCTGTCTGATGTCTTCCTCATCCATGTTGTCACCTTCCCCTTTCTAATCTCATCCTGCCATCTTCTTCCTGGCCGTCCTCGTGTTGTTGTCTGTCATTGCGTTATTAATGTTGCCGTGAGTCTCACATCATATGTTACAATACATGTACTTGGCAGTACTGGTGGTGTTAGCGTTGTTAAAATATTGTTACTGTTGTTCTGGTAGGATAGAAGTTGCGGTTTATGTACTAAGCGTTTGACAACAGTGCCTGTTACGCGTGATGCTGTTAGACCGGAATGTTTTTGACTATTATTAAAACTAGTAGTGCCGTGCTGGTAATAGCATACCTGCAGAAGTAAACCAGAACAAAAATTGTAAATAATGATAAAGAGATAATTACATCTGATATGTATTGCTATGTCGTCACATCTAGATTGCAATGCTAATGTTAGGCCATAGGAGAAAATGATATATATTTTTTATTTTCTGTATCATTTTCTCCTTTTCTTAAATATGCAGCATCTCATTAGCCATTAACAACTGCTCCTACATCTATCCCAATTCGCTGTTTAGCAATATTTGCCTAAATTAAAATCTATAATTTTTTCACGTAGGAAAACGCGCTGATATTTGTGAGGACCATTTTTATCAATGAACTGTGGGATAAAAAACATTCGCAAAAAAATCCATTGTCGATTTAGATCATTTTAGATCAAATAACTTCTAACAACACCACAGATAAAGACATGTAACACCTAAACTGAATCCCCTAGTAGATCACATTGTAGATAATACAAGTTCATTTAATACCTTTTATTATACTCGTGGCCGACACGCTAAAAGATCACACCGGAAACTGCTACAGTAGGAGCGACCGTCGATCAGCTCCAAAAGGCGTGCTAAAAAGCATAGGACGTTACACATAGTTCAAGAAGAAATACAAATGAACACACATTTACAGCCCAAAGAACAGATCTATTGACACAGTTCGATCTAATAGAAATGGCCCAGTTACAAAACAAATTGTGTCTAGAAATTACGTTCAATAAAGTTACTGCGGCCTTAAGGTGTAACCGTTAGAAGTAAACTTGAAAATATTCTTTCATTCAGACTTCAACCCTACACTTTCCACACAACTTCCCTGTCACGCGGCACTGCCTGTAGTTTGCTAGAACTTTTGTAACGGTTTAAATACCATGATTGGTTATATTGCGACACCTGTTTTTTTTTTTTTTTTTCAGTTCTTAAACTCGAGCGTGACGCGCGACGTTTTCGACAGCAAAGAAAGAACTTAATGAAATAACACCAGTGATCGTCAATAAGCCAAATTAAGTATTGCAGTACGCTTTCATATACGCCTTTATCTTTCTTGGTCTAGATGTTAACCTTGATAGATTAAGGGCGGAGTCGCTTGACATCAAATAATTTGTATTTGTACACATCTTTGATCCCATTTGGGAAATTTCCCTTCGTGTCATTGAACCTAGTTACAACTGAAGCAAACACGCTGACGTCACAGTGCAGCGCCGGTCGGTGTTGTTTTATTTTCTTGGGGGGAGGGGGGGGGGGACAGTTTTTGTTTGTCGTTTTTCTCCATTTTGCCACGGCAGCGACCTCTTTAGGCGTGCTTTTCTTCGCTACCAACTTACTGGGATTGTCTCTTTAATGTGCGCCACGTACACATAGGCCATCCGAGCTTTTCGTCCTTAAAAGACCAGGTGCTCAACTCCACCTACCATAGGGTCAGGGACCGGAAAACAATGAGAAAAATCCCAAAATTTCAACATGCCTGCACCGACCTGGTAACCTCCCTCAAGTAAATAATGCTTTGAACATTCATGCATTATCTAAATGAATCCACGGGGAAGTTTTTGAAACTGACACAGACCAACAGTCAACTAGGTTAGTTCTGACAAGGAATCACCAAGAATAGAATATTAACTTTACATTACCACAAAGAACTTGGTTTTGTGTAAAAATCTTCTCTAGCGTTTGAAAGGAGTCGTTAACACTTTAAGTGACAAAACTTAAAATAGGGCTAAAAAAAAGGGGGCGGGGGGGGGGGGCTTTACCCTATAGTGGACAAATAATACGAAAGTTACACATCAGGTCAAAGCCACAGCGAGTCAGAAATAAAATGTGTTTTCTAGCCCTGGTACATTTGTCAGCAAAATGACTTGGAATTCACTGCGGCGGTAAAGGGGGAATTATAAAGACCCAAGTTCGAGTATTCAAAGACTTTTATCGCAACCAGGAAGTTGGGCTATATAATAAAAAGGCTATGCATTACAACATTTGAAAGAAGCAATTAACATAAGAATCTATAGGAATATGTGGTATTAGATCTGATACCACTGAGGTTTTTTAACAGTGTAACTCCAGGCTTGTCTTGAGTGTCCTCTGGCACCACATCTATTTTTGTGTAGTATTACGTTTTTTCTAAGATTTAAAGTGAGATGTCTCCGTATTTGGAACAGTCGGTGTTGGTGCCGAGAACACTTTGGGCTCTAATGGTGCTGTCAGTAAGTGATTCTGCCGACATGTGTTAGCGACACAATTCATGTGCTACAGTGATCTGATGAATAGCTGACAACTGAAACACTTCAATCATTATCATCAAGTTTTGTATCACTATTCCTGACCAAATGCCATGTTTGCGGCTTTTTTTTCTGACAGAGAAGAGTGTGCAGTTTAGTCATTATTATCATTATTGGAGTTAGTAGGTTTAGTTCATTATTCTATTTTAGCAAATTTTGTAGGCCGTGTGATGTTTTAAATACACAAGTATTGAACCCGCGAAATTCGCCGGGGGGGGGGGGAGTGAAAAGTGTTGTGAGGGTCTGGGGGTGGCTGCAATGGAGGGAGCATTACTTGACCGTTGGCACAGCAAAGTGCAGCAAGAACCACGAATGTTATGGATGGAATCGGAAGCACGGTTTCAAATTTGGGGAACCGGACGTTGAGATCGCACTGTGGACCGCAAATTCAGTGACGTCATGCCACATAAAAACTCACGCCCGGATGGTATTTATTTGGAACAAATGCAAATTTGCGTAGTTCAAAAAAATACTTACGGAGAGTGTTCAGCAATGAGTGTAGCAAGGAATCAACTTCAGACCAAAAGAAATTTGTATGCAAAATTTGAGCTGGATTGGTGCACAGATAGCCGAGCTACGGCTTTTACAAAAAAAAGCGAGTTTTTTTTTTATAATAGATGTGCATTAATGATTTTTGACTCGTTGAATGGAGATATAGCTTAAGGAGACAATACGGTGGGTTGATGTATTTTGTGTATTAATAATAATACTGTTGTCTGTGTGTTGATCCCACACGGTCTGTATCAGAGATATTGTTACACTGTTTGTTGTAATCATTCTTTTTCCGACACTGTGCAGCTCTCACCGCGAACTTCTCCATTGTCGTAGATCGTAGAAAAACGAAATATTCAGGACCGATAAAGTTCAAGTTCAGTTTTGATCAAGAAAACTCTGTAATTTATGCTTTCTTTTTTTTATTATTATCATTCTTTTGCATGCTAATTATCTCTGTGAGTGCATGATTACTGTCAACTTTGATCCCGTCGTCGTCTCTTCTGGTTTATTTGAAGCTGTCTGATATTCACAACAATCATGTTCAGTTTTAGGATTTTTTTTTTTCTCTGAGTATTCCAATATTCATTTCCCCGTTGCAGGTGAATACTCAGATTTCGCACAGTTAAAAATTTTAGAGTTTGTTTTTAATAATGGTATGGTCGAATCATCATGATTTACAAAGGGCGAGCATGAAAGCAAATTCAATATCAGCTCACAATCTAAAAATAATATTTAAAAAATCCTTTCCACCAGGTTTAGTGTGAAGTATGAGACGACATAAAATATCAAACAAATTTTAAAATTTCCAAATAAATCGATTTTGACTCCGCTCGTGGTAAAAAAAATTCATTATAGAATCTTTCCTGAATATGATCCTTTCTCACTTTTTACATGACTTTTGCATTTCCACCTTCTGTGAATGTATTTTGAAAAGGAAGTGCTTGCTTCGGTGAGGACAGTTACGGGCTTTCTTGGGATATCTATTGGAAGTCAGATTACGCTATTAAGGCTTATTGTCTTGCTTACAATGTTCTGCGGGCTAGAAATGATTTTTATTCGTGATGGAATTGGTGCAGAGTGGAAAATGATTAATACAGTCATTTAGTGTTACATGTAGATGAACCTTAAATGTTTTTAAATGTTTACTGTCCTGAGCAATGATAATTTTAAAGATAATAAAATAACTTTTTTTTCAGTTAAATGAATTAGCTTCGATTCTTCGTCTCGCTGAAACAGGAAGGACAAGAGTTTAACATGTCACTGAACCACAGCATTTGCCACGGTTTGGCAATTTCATTCAAATGATTGTATTACAGATAGTGTGCACTGAATATCAGAGAAAAGTATGCTTTGGTCGGATTTGCTGCATTCATGCGCCAGGCAAAATCGCCTCCAGAGAGAAAGTATTCTATTCAGATCGCACTTTCACTATTCAATGGCCGTCCATACGGGGTTGACAAAATGTTTTCACGACCACTAAATAAATATGAGGGGTTGGGAGGGGGGGGGGGGGAATTTGCATTGAAATACGACGTACATTTTAGTAAAGGCGATATAGCGGCGGCTTTTGCTTGTGTCACCAGTCTACGCTTCATTTATATCGCATGCCTGAGTTCCGCGTGTGGTTCTATCAAAGATACTAGAAATTACAAGATAAGACATCTCGGGGTTTTCGTTTGCACGGGTTTGGCAGCGACACCGAGTGGCGTACGCGTGAGAGCTTGCTTTGTAATTATAAAGTAGTTCGTTGTAGGAAACCTCTGGCTATGTTTTCTCTTTTTTAAATGTGGTAAGAATGTCACAGTCGCTGTACTAATTTACCATCATATCGAAGACAGATCTAGTATAGTTTTAGAATAACATGGGACCGAGGCTTGATTTTCCGTTCATGGCGTAACTCGTGCGCCGTCTCCCAAAAACGACTGCAAGTAAGAAAGTAAACAATAGCGGGAACTGTGAAGGTTGAAAACGTTTAAGGACTTTCCTTTAACAATAACAGACTAACCTTGGATTTTCCTTCTTCTCGTTCTTTCTCCTCTTGTTTTTCTTCTCCAAATTCACGAAAAATACACCAACGTCGATAAACACATCAACTGTTGCATCAGGGACGCATAGCAGTGCAATCGCCAGCAGTCGAGTCCACAGAATAAATATAAGTCTGTGGTCGAGTCCCAAGCGCTGTCGGTAGGCTAAAAATAACTTGTCGCGGGAGAGGCCGGGAATGCCGCATGCACTTTACTAGACTATGCCTGTGCCATCTCATGAAAAATGTGTTTCTCTCTCTTTTTTCTTTCTTCACCCGCCATTTTGTGTGCTTTGCTTTATTTAAAAAATTCATTATTAATTACATGCTCAATACTTTAAAAATATTTAAGGACGAAACTGCCTCTGGAAGCGAAACCGATTGGTGTGCCGTGTCTAATTTTCTATGCAAATCTACTGTACGAAGCGCTGGCCCTGCGTGCCGAGAATGGCGGTGCCCATGACCGGATGTAAACGCTATTTTAAGAGGAAAATAAGTTTTAGGCGGACGAAGGGTGTAGTGCCTAGTTAGTGCTCAGGAAAGCAAAGCGGGAGTGAAAGAAGGGAGAAAAAAAAATGATCAAGATGGGACTAACCTTCGTCCGCCTAAAACTTATTTTCCTCTTGAACTGTTATCCTAGTGCTCTGCCTCCCCCCGAGCTTCTGCTCACCTATATTGACTGCTATTTTAAGAGGTCGGAAGAAAAGAGAATCTGATCCTATCATTCTAGTATCTTTGGTCTGCGCGGAGATAAATCTTCATGACTCCTAGCACAGACCATAACGATGTTAAGAATACTAAAATACGTTCGGGTTTACATAGAATTCTAATATAACCATGTAGTCCCTCAAAGTTACCACCCATTTATTTCTTCTAAGGTCAAAGCATGACATTTGTGTTTTGGGAGATTCTGTGCCAAGCAGTTGTTGTTACAGAACTAGGTAACAAACGGTGAATAAACTCAGTCTCTTATCCAACTTTGCATCCTTTGGTCTTCCTATCTTCTTTTCTGAGTGAAGCACAGATTGCAGACTATTCTACGATAAACTGTTCGGTATTGAATTATCCTCACTGTCATCCATACAAATAGAAGAATGCTCGTGCAGTGTTTGGACAAGTTTTTCTAAAGAGAAAAAAAAATCGTTTATTATTCCTGTTGTAAAAATGTCTGGTCTTTTATACTTGTAGTAGTGTTCCTTTTGCTCCGCCCCCTCCCCCCCCCCCCCGCCCCATATACGCAGACAGTGTTCTTGTATATTCTTTTTCCTCTAGTACAGTATATTTAAAACTTTACTCAACGTGGCCACGAAAAAAACAGCATTTTCTAGGTTATTTGCATCAACAGTTCATCCATTTTTTCGTCCGTTACTTTCACTCATTCTTCCATCAATCAATTTATATTTTCATTTATGAGTTAAAATTATGTCCTTGTATTACACAATTTATCTTTCAATCAATTAATCCTTCCGTTATCCATCTGTATCTCTATTTATCCACGTTTGTTCCCATTTAAACAATCACCAGACTATATTTTATCCACGAATTCAAATGTATCCATATTGCCCACAGATTCTCTACCAGACAAGTGTTACCGGAGATTTTTCTGCTACGACCACCTGTAAGTGTACAGTCATGTAGGTTTGAATACTTGTAAACTTCCTTGGCAATTTTTGTCCGCTTTTGCTTACACCTAAACCATGTTTCCTATAGGCCCATTGCGGATATCGGCCATTTTAGTTGTCAGGGCCGACGCTTAACCATGGCGATGATACGATGATTTTGATTCGTTAGTTGATTTGCACTGTGAGCACTTCAGGCGTCGCAAACCAATCGGCGGCGAGCTAAAAAAAAAAGTTCACTACAGTAAACAATGACACGTGTGTTCACGTACATGGGAGACGTTCGGTCAATTATTTCACTTCATTTCCTTTGTTTACACGGATGATAGGGAATCTGACCAGCTTGGATCCATCCTTTCCACCCCTGACATAACAGTCAACTGCAATGCAACCAGCAGGCATTTTAACCGCTTAGACAGAATCTCGAAGTTACACTCGTCAGCTGATCCACCCGCCATTTTAGGTGTCGGAAGTACAAAACAAAAACACTCTGTGACGTCATTCGCAATGGGGCTATGCCCTGCCTTGACTTGGGAAATATGAGTAACATACAGTCACACATGGACTTCGTGGACAAATATATCTTTGTATTATATTATCTCTCATTGTTACAGCGCCTGATCATGGTGACAGGTGTTCAGCCAACAGTACGTGTCAGGGAAATCTTGTCTGCCGCTCGGGAAGATGTTTCTGTTCGAGTAGCATGTACTACGACGGTAGCTGGTGTGTTGATAGTAAGTAAAGACAAGAATGGGCTGCCTTTGTTCTGTCTCTGCGTCATGTGCTGAGTGTTTGGTCACTCGGAACAATGTCATTTGTCAGGCAACGAAAACTAACGTCCCACATCGATATTTAATATCTCTTTGAGCATGTTATTTTGATAGCGCAGAAAATGGAATTGGGTTTTGTTCAACTTAAAAAGTTGTAACGGTGAGTACTAAGTCATAGGCAAATTTACAAGGCACATGACGGGTAAGTTTTGTTGGGAGATTCAAAGATTCTGATCATGTTTCAGTTTTTCATGAAACTTAACATTGAAGTCAAAGCATGAAAGTGCCCACACTTAATAACAGCTCCCTACAAATATCGACTAGTAGTACTTGAGGAGGCATGACCTTTCTGGTTTGTTTGTTTTTTCTTCCATTTGGTGCTTAATGTTTGTCTGTTAATGACTATCGCAGCTCAAACCTACCGTTCTTTGTTTTGTATCTCGTGATTCTGATAACTATTGTGAAAACAACACAGGTCTCTTCTTGTTGTTCTGGTTGTGTTTCTCGATTCAGGAGGAAAAGGGGGAAAGGAACTGTGGCTAGCGTGGCGAGTAACTAACTTTCCCGTATTCTGTGGTGATCACGTAACTCAGATGAATACCACAGAAATACACAACTTGGTCTTGGTTCTGAAATTCATGATGTCACATAAAATCCCACCAATAAGGATTGTGTCTCTAACATTATTCTGTTGCAGAAGTGGGGTTTGGCGCGCCATGTGATGACGGGAATCAGTGTCAGACGACGATGACATGCCTGCCAACCCAATGGTGCGGCTGTTACTCCGAGTACTACTATGACACATCGCGAAGGCAGTGCCAATATAGTAGGTGCATCAGCTTGTAAAGCTCGGTGTCTTTTGAAATTTCACTGGGTAGAAACAATTACTTACACATTTATAAGGTCATCATCACAAACAAGTATGGATTTTGTGATACGGAAAACTACTTGGTCACAGAACCGCCGACATGACATTATGTTGTGGAATAAGTTATGAGTAATTTATACATATTTGCTTTTTCAGTGTTAGCTTCTAGTCGTCTCATTCACCGTAGACTTTTTATGTACTTCTCGGATGACAAAACTAAACCAGTTCCGTACCATTCAGAACATCGCTTAATGGTCATTCGAGACTTTATCCAGGGAAAATGTTTCAATACAAACCCAACAAAAAACAAAAAACACTCTGATTGGACCTTTTAAATGGAATCACAATTTTCTGCACATTTTCTTAGTGGCTGCTGCAGTGACTGCGTCTATTTGAGCCTTGTATGATTGAAATGTACCATTACTGTATATTATTTTTCCTCTCCCAGTCACGGGGATTGTTTCTTGTGGGAAAGTGGCTGCTCTGCCGTCCCCTATATTGCCCGTAACCCCTAACGCAACGACATGCATTTGGCACTTTTCTTAACCCTTACCGGCTCTGAGTCCCGTTACCGGCTTCAGAAAATTTAAAGAGCGAGATGGACTTTTCCAGTGTAGGTCTTGGCCAGTGAAGAGACGTCTTCTAATTTGGTATGGTTCAGCGCGAAAGTTGTCGTTATCTCTGCACGGTTCATCAGCCACCTCTGGCTGTGCCCTGTTGTGCCATACTTCATTTTGGCATTGAACTTTCACTCTAATTTCCCGTCTGACCTCCAACACCAGCATGGAAACAAGGGACGATAGTAATAGTACTGGGCAAATGCTAAAAAAATGTATGCCTACTGTTCAAAATAATGCAATAACCAAAGAATGAGCAGTGTTTTACAAGGATATGGCCTTAATACTAATTGTAATACAAACATGGGCCTGCATAGACGAGCACAGACAGGTGGTAAGCAAAGAGGACTAGGTGCGAGACTATGGTGGGGCAACAACGATAAAACATGACGGGGATAGAAAAAACACGCAAGCTATTGGTCTGTGGGATCTTCTTTATGCACCTACACAAACAGAAAAGGAAAAACATAAAAAATGGCAGGTTTTGTACAGGTTGAGGAATGAAGTAAACAAAAAAAAACATAAATTAGCTGATATATGTATTTTGATGAACTCAATGGTTAAAGAAGGCAAAAAGAACGAATAAATAAATATATGAACAGATAAGTTTAATGAGAAAAATTCGTATTTATTATAACAAAACAACAAATCTTAAAACACAACATTTACAAATACAAAGGGAAATAATCCATGTAGGTAAATGCAAATATATTGAGAAATAAATAAAACTAAAACTGAGAGGTAAAAAAAAAAAGAAGAACCGGAGGACTCCGATAAATGCACTTTTGTTTGTCTGTTTGTTGTTACTCATGGGCCTGCATTATAACAGCATGTGGATTGAGAGCCTTGTGTGTGGAATACACTTCCCTTTACTTTTCTACTTCCCACATAAGTTGATTGTGCATAATTATTGTTGACTTCCAAGTCACAAGGTTTTCTCAAGTATCCAATTCTGCATCGCGCAACCAAGAACATTTTTTTCCAGCAAAAATATGATTTCAAAAAAAAAACTGATAAAAACATCCCATTCTGTCATTCGCTTCCTTTCACTCGGATGTTGTTGTTTCCCCCGAGTTTGCCATCTTTCTTTATTAAAATGCAGATCAGACTTCGATTCCCACGTGGTTCTCACGACAATAATACGGTATTCGACACAGACGATGCAATGCCAACACGCACTTGATTGAAAGGCATAAACGGTTACTTTGTTCAGTTTTCCAAATTTTAGCCCCCAGGTTTCCTTAATATATCGGTGAAGGTCGTGACGTCACGGAATCCCCTGGAGCCGGTGTCCGTACTTGAAGCCGGCAACGGTTAAGAAAAGTGCCAACTGCGTCACCACTCCTTCATCATCGGCAAGCTCACAGCCACCACCGTTACTCCATCCGTAACAACTTCACCGACATTATCATCTCCCTTTCATCTGTAAGCCTGAAACCAATTATACATTATTGTGAATAGAATGTGAACGATTGTGGTCAAAGAAGTCTATTGTTGTTGTTTTTTCATTAATCATTACTTCTACATTTAACTGTTCCCAGCAAATTTTGAAAAGATAAAGTTATTAGTTTATTGTGTTTGTAATTTATGTTAGGACTGTACTACTTAGAGTTGTGTGATTCAGCCCAGTCCTGGGACAACGTTTGTATGGAGTCAGACGCCGCCTGCATTGCTGCTGAGGATGGACGCAAACGCTGTTTATGTGACCAAGGTCATTACAGATCCGACTATGGAATCTGTGAAGAGGGTAAGAAGTGAATGTTTGCAGTCATGTGAATCAGTAGTCATTGATACGGAACACGTTTATTAGTGGTGGCTTTGTACTGGATTTTTTTTTTTTTTTAATCTACTCTTGTTTGTTTTAGCCCGAAACAGTTGTTTTTTTTTTCATTCCATTCTCATTTCTGTCAAAACCAAAAAAGGGAAATTAGTTTTGAATGCAAATTTATGAAATCACTTTGAAGCAGCTGAATTTGTATCGTGTAAGCTCTCCATCACTTATAGGTTGAATGCAAACAGTTTGATCATTTTGTGGCCCACAACCATTCTTCCGTCCATCAGACAGTCTGTTACATCACTGAGCTATTCCTAAACATTTTCTGACCATTTAAAAAGTGTGGTCACAGCAAGTTAACAGCACCCCGCAGCGTCGTCTGTACTGTAGGCAGAAGAAGTGCAGATTGTCATGATTCAGATGTTGTTAAAACTCACGCAGAGAGTGAGTTGTTGTTGTTTACCAGGGCCATGAGAAATTGGCTGGTGGCCTTGAACGGTCCTCGCCAAATTATAGTTGGTGAGTAAATAAATGTAAAGTTAAACTGTTAGATGCACGCTTGTCGGTTTTAATGTTCGTGATTAATAAGTAATGGAGTAGGGGTGAGGCAAGGTGGGGCTAGTTGACATTGTTAATTATGACTAGACAAGTTTTGCACGTTAACTGGCTGGTAGAATAGTGCAGACGTATTACTACAATTAAAATGGTGGGAGGTTTCGACCTATGAGATAGCTGAACTAATTGGGCCAGCGGACTAGCACGCTGGGTAGTTAGATAGTATAAGACATCGTGTAACGTTCAGATTTAGTGAATACAGACGAGCAGAAGCATCGTGTCGTGAAGTATCTCCGGTTGACCAGTACCTGAACTGTGTGCTTTGAAGACAAGAAGTCCTTGCTAACGGACTGACTGAGCTCTAGAAAGAAAGGTCTGAGTGGGCTGACCTTTGAAAGCCCACGCTGCGCTATATTGATGTTCGCGCCTACCAGTAGGCGTGACCAATGGTACTATATCTTATTTATTCAAGCATAATAGAGATCGGAGATAGAGAGAGAACTACAGCCTCATAGGAAGACTAAGGAAACCCCAGCTGGCACTCGACCACGAGTGTCCTGTATCATAGATCTATTGCCATAGTATGATTGGAATAATATAGCACATTGTTGATGAACTGAATAGTGATTGTGCATAAAATATAGTCTTTTGGCAACTGCTTAAATTACCTACAAGCCGAAGAGTGCTTCTGTAGGCTTTGAACATACTGGGCTCTCCTAACACTCAAGCCCATATGATTTAGGGAGAGTTTGCCTGGCGACTGGCCAGGGGCGACTCAACTGTCACTTTAAATTGATATCTAGTTTCGTATAATATACCTATTTGCTATTGATTGCAGTACCTCAATAGTTACATGAATATCATTGGTTAAGTTATTAATTAGAGTTTTTTTGGTTTGAATATATACCCCTATTGTCTTTTGTTTTGTTATTAATATTTATGTAAACTATGGCCTGACCGGCCTGACATATATACGCTCTAGTTATTTAATACTTTTCTTGTGTGGTTGTGTCCGAGTGTGAGTTAGCTGCCTCTCGTGCAGTCGTAACATCCCCAAGACCCTAACTCTGCTCGTGACATCTGGAGGGGACACCCGGGTTCGAACCGGGGACCCGTCACCCTCTGACATCTAGAGGACACTACTATCATCTGAAGACGACCCCGTCAACAGCTGCAGGTCTACCACTCTAGACTCCAGTGTTATTTATGTCATTTTTGTAGTTTATAGTTTTGTATACTGCTAATTTTTTTTTGTTTCTCCCCCACATGTCTGGCATGTCCTCTCGTCATTGATCCTGGGACCACTACGAGGGACTGACAGCTAGCATCAGGAAAAGACAAGACCAGCGCTGTGGACCAAAGGAAAGAGCCAGTCCATTTTGCCCAGTTAAGTGAACCATCTGTATTTGTCTTCGTTTGAGGGGTTCGTCGTTCCAGCTCCCCTACTTTTGACGGGCATTATTTTTTTCTTTTGTGTTAGATTAGATACGCGGGAGGTTGGAAGGGATCGAGACTCAGCATACCTCTTTTTGCCAGACTAGCAGATCTAGATGGCGTTTAAAACGGATAGGAGATTTGCTTTGCCTTGAATAGTTCTGTAGGGACCTGTTATTCGTATAGACTGTTAGCGTTCTATCTTCCTCGTATTTTAGGAAGACGTCTCTCCTGTTCTTTTTCTTACCTTTTTGTAGATAGTTTCAGGTTAGTCAGGTCTGTTGTCGTTTGTTCTTTCTGTTAGTCTCGTCTTACTCTCCATGTAATTCTTTTCCATTATAGTGTTGCATTATTATATTTTGTATTCATACTTGCTATATTATTGCCTGGGATAAATCACGTGTCTAGGGCACGTTGAGAGATAATCTGGATATTAGAGTTGTTAGGCTTGTATAGCCAAGGAAGTTAATATCGTGAATATTGATTTATTCCGATTTATAGCAGAGGGAACGCTGCTAGGAGTGTACGGAAAATACACTGGGAATATTACATTGATATCGTTAGTAAACGACCAATCACGGAAGCAGTAGACTGACTGCTTGAGGATTAGGAGAAATGCGTGGAGTTAAGTGATCACTGAGATAGCTCAACCACTACTTGGTTGACTAAGACGTACAGTTTGTTGTTGATTTCGTTAATTTCGTTCATACTGCAGGAACGAACACCCGCAGAGTGCAATTGATAAATTGCTTCAAGGGAGAATAAAGTTAGAGATTTTTCAGAAGCTGTCCTCGATTAGGACATTATTATATCGCATTATCGACCGATATCATGGCCGAACTACAGAAATATTTGGAACTAGCCCAATCATTTGGAATACCGGAAGCTCAGCGTGCTTCTTGGGTAGACCAGAAACTGAAAGAAGAACGAGAAGAAAAGGCCGCGGAGAGATTACGAGAAGAAAAGGCCGCGGAACGAGAAGAAAAGGCCGCGGAGATATTACACCAAGAAAAGGCCGCGGAGCTATTACGCCAAGAAAAAGCTGCGGAACGAGACGATAGAGCCGCGGAACGCGCGGAAAAACAGGCTCAAAGAGAGTACGAGCTCGCTTTGAAACAGTTAGAAGCGAAGCAAGCCCAACCTACCGGGGCTCCGGAAGTTACTTCCAATAATAAAACGAAGCCTAAATTGCCAACCTTTAATGATAAGTTTGATCGCATAGATTCCTACCTACACCGCTTCGAACTCCATGCCGTTTGCGCGGGATGGCAGCGTAGTGAGTACACGTCATGCCTCGCCAATCTTTTGACAGGGAGAGCGTTGGAAGTTTTCCATAGCCTCACTATTGATGACGCTAGGGTCTATGACATTCTAAAGACCGCGCTATTAAAGCGTTTCCAACATACGGAAGATGGATTTCATAAGCGTTTCCGCGATTGCAAGCCGGAGGCATCTGAGAATTTCTCTACTTACGTGGACCGCCTCCGCCACCTACTCAGCCGTTGGACTGAGTTGGCCGGTGTGGAAGAGGGAAACTACAAGAAACTATATGATTTGATAATTAAAGACCAAATATATATGTCCTGCCACAGGGACCTGGTGGCGCATTTTAAGGAACAAGCCCCCAAAACTACCGTCGAGTTAACATCGATAGCGGAACGGTATGCTGCGGCTCACCCTAATCGATCGTTAGCTAAAGCTAAAGTAAGCGAACCGTGTTACGCCGGCGCTGCTACTAAGACACCGGTACCGTCGAGACAATCAAGACAGCCCTTTCGACAGTCGCCGCAGGTTCGTCCACGATCCGAGCCGCCGGTTAGCAGGAGGCAACCGAATCCCCATAAATTTTCTCGGGACTGGGAACCCCGATATACACGTCCTTTCCCTACCGGAAGACCGCGTAACAACTACTATCAAGCGCCCACATTTCCTTCTTATCGAGGTACACCTCGAAGGGATGATAATCCAGTCTACTGTTATAGATGTGGCGCCGGAGGCCACATTGCGCGACAATGCAGAGTTAGATTAGATGCGGCACATGCATGCTCTGTAGCATTCACCGAAAACCGCGGTTACAGAACTAGGAATGCCGGAACCGTAGATAAAGTTATTCCAGTTATGTCCGCCCTCCACGAGCGAGGCGCGCTGACATTGTATGAGGGACGAGTAAACGCCATACGAGCATCCGTATTGCGAGATTCAGGCTGTACGACCGTCGGTGTACGTGAATCGCTGGTCCGTCCTGCACAACTCCTGGATCGCGATGCGACATGCATTACTTTTGGTGGTTCAGTTGAACATTTTCGTTTGGCGGAAATGTATGTTGACACACCGTTTATAACTGGTGTTGTCACGGCCTGCGTGCTACCAAATCCGGTCGCCGACCTAATCATTGGGAATATTCCCCACTTAAAGGACGTCTCCGATTGCGAACTCGGGATTTGGAATGATAACGACATTGCGTGTGTCACGACAAGACAACAATCGCGTCGCCAGAGTGACGAAACATTACGATCGCCTGTCGTCGATTTGGATGTAACCCCCGAGATTTTTCGTAACGAACAGCGCACAGATCCATAACTAAAGCCCCTCTTTGCTAAGATTGATCCGGACAACCCGGATACATCCAGGTTCTGCCTTAAAGACGACCTCCTATATCGCGTTTTTCGGGGAAAGCGCGAAACTATTTTGCAATTGGTCATACCGAGATCATTTCGCCGAGACATCACCCGCCTCGCGCACGACACGCCATTGGCGGGCCACCAAGGCAAAGCGAGAACAAAATCGAGAGTCCTGTCTCAGTTTTTTTTGGCCCGGGGTTTACGGGGACATAAATAGCTATGTGTCGCGTTGCGATACATGCCAGAAAAGAACCCCCAAAGGAAAAACTTCGCGGGCACCTATACAAGAGATGCCGCCGGTTTCCACTCCATTTCAGCGAGTTGCCGTCGACATCGTCGGGCCATTACCGAAGTCGGATAGATGCCATCGGTTTATTCTATCAGTAATCGATTATGCCACCCGTTGGCCTGAGGCTGTCCCTTTAACGGAAATATCGGCCGATCACGTCGCCGAGGCATTGGTGACCATATTCACACGTGTCGGATTCCCGTCCGAATTATTGTCCGATAGAGGTCCGCAATTCACCTCTGACCTTTTCAGGAAAGTATTGGAACTCACGGGCATTAGGCAGAAACTTACGTCGCCATACCATCCACAGTCCAATGGCTGTTGCGAGCGCTGGAATGCCACCATGAAAACTATGCTGGCACGCGTTTCCGCGGATAGACCTGGTGACTGGGACCGTCGACTTCCGGCCATCTTGTTCGCATATAGGGAACTCCCAAATGCGACAACGGGTTTTTCCCCGTTTGAACTTTTATACGGTCGAAAACCACGTGGCCCGATGGCCATTTTACGCGATTTATACGCCGGTTCTGATACCGACGTTCCTGATACGCGATCCGCGTATCAGTACATAGTCGATCTCCGACATAGAATAGTTAATGCATGCGACCTGGCTCGACAATTTGCATGCGTACGGACCAGGTCATTTATAGGATATCGCGATCGGGGTAGTCGGTTAAGAACCCTGTCAGTCGGAGATCGGGCATTGGTGCTGCTACCAGAAACGAATAACAAGCTACTCCTCACTTGGAAAGGCCCCTTTCTAGTTAAAAAGCGACTCTCGAGAGTTAATTATCTCATTACCGTACGTGATAACGATAAGGTGTACCATATTAATATGTTGAAAAAGTATCCTACCGATGATCAAACTCATCACGATCATTCATGCCATGTTGTGGCCCAAGCAAACGCAGCGATGGTCACTATCGATGACAACGACCGGGAGCCATTATCTATAACTAGATCGCTCCTATCCTTGCAAGCCACAGAGGACGCGACTTCCGTTAATATCAATCCAGAGCTGGATCAAAGTAAGACACAGGACATCATGAATCTTGTTCGGGAGTTTTCGCCAGTATTCACTGATTTGCCGGGTAAAACATCCTTAGTTCAACACGTCATCCGGTTGCACTCGGACGTACCCGTGTTTGTCAAACCCTAGATAAGATAAGATAAGATAAGATAAATTTTATTCGTCCTTGTACACGACACCATACAGTCCGAGGTGGAAAAGATGCTCAGCTTAGGAGTCATTGAGCGCTCGACGAGCCCTTACTGCTCGCCGATTGTACTAGTAAAGAAAACAGACGGTTCCGTTAGATTTTGTATCGATTACAGGAAGCTTAACGCTCTAACCATTTACGATGCTGAACCTATCCCGAATCAGGAAGATCTATTTGCGCGATTGGCCGAGTCGTCCGTGTTTTCGAAAATAGATTTGGCTAAAGGCTACTGGCAAATCCCAATGGAAGAGGCCAGTAAACAGTACACAGCGTTTCAGACCCCTATGGGTCTCATGCAATGGAGATTCAGGCCATTCGGTCTCGTAACGGCACCAGCGACATTTGCGAGGATGATGAACATCCTATTGCAGCAGACACCATGCGTCCTAAGCTACTTTGACGACATTTGCGCTTTCCATACGGATTGGAAAGGCCACTTAGAAGCACTTCGTCAAGTGCTTAGTAAACTTCGAGATGCCGGGCTTACAGCTAAGCCTAGCAAAGTCTTCCTGGGTTATACGCAGATTAACTTTCTGGGACATACTATCGCCAAAGGCGTCCAAACACCGGACGACAGTAAGATAAGTAAGATTTTAAAACTTCAGGCTCCTCATACTAAGAAGCAGGTTCGTAGCCTGTTAGGCTTCTTAAGCTATTATCGGAAATTCGTTCCTAATTTTTCGGCCCTTACGGCTCCGTTATCCGATCTTACAAGAAAAGACAGACCCAACCAAATTACCTGGAATACGCAGTGCGCCACCGCGCTCGCGACAGTACAGCAACTGTTCTCCAGTTCGCCGCTGCTTATCCTACCGAATATTAGGCGCACCTTCACCGTCCGAACTGACGCGTCGGACCAAGGAATTGGAGCTGTTTTGCTTCAGGAAAGAGATGGCTTATTGCGCCCTTGTATGTACGCTAGCCGGAAATTACTTCCGAGAGAGCAGAGATACGCTATTATAGAGCGAGAATGCCTGGCGATTGTATACGCCGTAGACGCGTTTTCCCGCTACCTACTTATGACGGAATTCGTCATCGAGACAGACCATAAACCGTTGTTATTTTTAAAATCGAACCGAGCCAAAAAAGCTCGTTTGACCAGATGGAGTCTGGCCCTTCAGGAATACCGCTTCATTATAAAGGCCATTCCTGGTGGAGATAATGTCCATGCCGACCTATTATCACGGTTACCCTAATCTTGTTGTATTTTAGTCTGTCATATGTATTGGCGTTGGATACTGATTAGCACCTCATTCAGAGACCGAGGGATGGTATCACATATTGTTCACCCATTGTGAACACTTTTCACCTACCCCTTTGCTTTCCTTTGATCCAACAGCTATTTTACTGACGTCGACCCGTATTTTGGCCACACCAGACGTTGTTGCCCAGGGTCGAGGACGAGAAGTCATGGCAGACCAGGAGTCCAGATCCACTAATGCCATCGATGCTACTATAGTTATCTTTTCTTGAGTATTATTCATTGTATGTATGCATTCCTGATGACATTCGCACAGGATCAGTGTTGTACTCTAAAATTTTAGAGTTATGATTGTTAATGTCTACGTATTTAGAGGTAAGATTTAATCCTCAGAGAGATATATACTTTTGGACGGAGCCTTAAGATTTTCATGAAGTTTTGTCCACCAATGATACCCGTCCTGTAGGTTTTTTTCAACTTTAGTACTAGTCTTAGTTATTACCTAGTATTCTTAGTTAAGTTAACCTTTCGAGCAATTTCTCGACTCATGCCTTCCCCTTACAATAATCATTTATATGGTTAAAATTGCAAACTTTAACTGGGGTGGGGTGTCACAAATCCCAGACTGGGAGATGTAATAAGTTATGACAGGACAACAATCACGAACAAACAAGTTAACACTTAACAGAACAATCCATCAGACTCACACATTTATTAAACATAATTATACAGATAATAGCGCAATTACATACATTATATTATTGAAATCAACTGCCGTACAACGGCCTTATTCTCACACACACTCTCCCTCGGATCCACAATCCGGTAGTTACTCCTAAAGGCACTTCGGCCTCAGCCTCTCCCCTCAGGGTCTTAATAGCACATTAATAATTCCCTGGCACCGCAGTCTCTCAATATCACCTTCCTATTGTCATACACCTTAGCATTCCCCTAGCACCTCAGCAGGGCAATAACACATTATCATTTCAATAGACATTATCATTTCAATAGTACATTCTCCCCTCAACATGGCAATAGTGCATTATCACATTCACGCTCATATCTACGTCCCTGTCCGTGGCCCGACTGCCACGACTTTATGTGCCTCTGCTGTCCTGCACCGACAGCCTCACTTCTGGCCTATGTGTGGCCTCCGGCCCTATGCTGGCCTATCCCCTGTGCTCATCGAGGTGGCTCTGCGGCCCGTCCTCGACACCTACAAGAATAACATTACATTGGTATAATACCCTACCATTTCTATTCACTCCACCTCTCCTTACAACCCATGAAGCGTACACACACTAATTCACATTTCACTCACCACACATCTTACGGTAACACACCTCCATCGGAGTACACACTACTCACTCGCGCTACAAATCCATGAACTCACTTTCATCTCTCGCTCATGGCGCACATTGCTATATCCAATATCAAGGACTTCCACATTCCTCACATATACTTATTTACATCATGGTAATAGACGAATATAATATAATACATCAATCATAATAATGAATCAACATTCTACGTACCAGTCATCACTGGAAAACTTCCCTCACTAGTCTTCTCGACTGCTCCCCTTATGTCGGCCCGATGGGCTCTTATTCACAGGTCCGTTCCGTAGGACCTTCTAACTTGCAGTGATAGTAATACAGCGCTTCCGCCTCATTCAGACCCCCCCACTAATCACAACAGCACGCTTAACTCACTTGTCTACCGTGAGCCTTTCTTACTCTACACCCGCTCTGTAGCAATCCCCTTAATTGCACTCACTCCACTCGTGACATGGGGGATGTGTCATGATTCAGATGTTGTTAAAACTCACGCAGAGAGTGAGTTGTTGTTGTTTACCAGGGCCATGAGAAATTGACTGGTGGCCTTGAACGGTCCTCGCCAAATTATAGTTGGTGAGTAAATAAATGTAAAGTTAAACTGTTAGATGCACGCTTGTCGGTTTTAATGTTCGTGATTAATAAGTAATGGAGTAGGGGTGAGGCAAGGTGGGGCTAGTTGACATTGTTAATTATGACTAGACAAGTTTTGCACGTTAACTGGCTGGTAGAATAGTGCAGACGTATTACTACAATTAAAATGGTGGGAGGTTTCGACCTATGAGATAGCTGAACTAATTGGGCCAGCGGACTAGCACGCTGGGTAGTTAGATAGTATAAGACATCGTGTAACGTTCAGATTTAGTGAATACAGACGAGCAGAAGCATCGTGTCGTGAAGTATCTCCGGTTGACCAGTACCTGAACTGTGTGCTTTGAAGACAAGAAGTCCTTGCTAACGGACTGACTGAGCTCTAGAAAGAAAGGTCTGAGTGGGCTGACCTTTGAAAGCCCACGCTGCGCTATATTGATGTTCGCGCCTACCAGTAGGCGTGACCAATGGTACTATATCTTATTTATTCAAGCATAATAGAGATCGGAGATAGAGAGAGAACTACAGCCTCATAGGAAGACTAAGGAAACCCCAGCTGGCACTCGACCACGAGTGTCCTGTATCATAGATCTATTGCCATAGTATGATTGGAATAATATAGCACATTGTTGATGAATTGAATAGTGATTGTGCATAAAATATAGTCTTTTGGCAACTGCTTAAATTACCTACAAGCCGAAGAGTGCTTCTGTAAGCTTTGAACATACTGGGCTCTCCTAACGCTCAAGCCCATATGATTTAGGGAGAGTTTGCCTGGCGACTGGCCAGTGGCGACTCAACTGTCACTTTAAATTGATATCTAGTTTCGTATAATATACCTATTTGCTATTGATTGCAGTACCTCAATAGTTACATGAATATCATTGGTTAAGTTATTAATTAGAGTTTTTTTGGTTTGAATATATACCCCTATTGTCTTTTGTTTTGTTATTAATATTTATGTAAACTATGGCCTGACCGGCCTGACATATATACGCTCTAGTTATTTAATACTTTTCTTGTGTGGTTGTGTCCGAGTGTGAGTTAGCTGCCTCTCGTGCAGTCGTAACATCCCCAAGACCCTAACTCTGCTCGTGACACAGATATGGGGTCATCTGAACCAGCTGGTATTCAATTGATACTCATGTGCATTATGCCCGGTCCAAGTTCACTGAAAATTGTTACTCATAAACCATCGACTATTGACACCTGAGCAACAGTTGGAAACAAGGACAGAAAGACGGCATCGGACAAATGGGTGTCGTAACCAAGAGATAGGCCCGCCCTGAGTGTCAGGGAACTTCTGTAGGGAAGCTGATCAAGAAACGTGTGATCTTTAGGTCAACAAAGTGAACTAGTCAAAATGATAATAATGGTAATAATAATGATTATTATTGCTATAGTAATATGGATATTCTGCAATAGATAGCCTTTGTTACTTCCCAAATATCTGTTACCTGCAAACCATATTATAAAAATATTAGTATGTTACTTATGCATAACAGCTTAACTATTTTTGTAAATGCCAAATTGTCAATACTTTTTCAAAAGCAATACCGTCCACTTTTCAGAAGACTCGAGGAAAACTTCCAACAACAGAGGAAAGGGGATTCAACTTCTTGCGTCTACTTTATCAAATCAAAATAAAGATATCTACAGTAATCTAAACTCCCTGAACGCCGGGTCAAGTTCATTCCAGCTCCTAGAGCGCCGAGCACCCCTCCCCCGCCCCTCCCGGCCATGATTGTAACAGTGCTTGTCTGAGACATTTGTGGCATCCTGAACCCTGGTTTTAAAATAATATCTTCAGGCTTATAACCGTGAAGAGTGATTCTTATTCAGTTGTGTTCTTCAAAGCTCTTTGGTGTTTTTATGTTTCCGCCTTGTCTGCTAACCTGACCCTAGTGTTCACATTCTTCCGCAGAGTCATCATCTGAGAGTTTATATCTAGGACTAGGAATTGGTCTTGGGTGTGGTTTGTTAGTTATTGTCGCCGTTGCCATCGCTGTTGTTGTTTACTGCAAGAGGAGGAGGTCAAGGCCGACAGAGGAGACAGGAGACAGCGGTTATGTCAACGTGACCTTTGTCCAGGGAGATAATCATTCTCGTATTGAAGACACAACAACAAGTGAGTTTTGACCCACTCATTATTATTAAGAATACGAAATTAGAGATTTACACGAATCTGTAATAATTATGCCATACACGTTGCTTCATGTAGTATGAGAGTGTCTTGCCTTCTTAAATATCATGCACTTCAAGGGATGGTAAACGGATGTAAACAGAAAACTGATCACCAATCAGGCGTATCATTTTTTACTCACAGAATCTCAACATCATGAATCTAGATAAGCAAGGATATCTTGTGTCTGGCCATTTTTCCCTTTTTTCTTTAAATTTCTCCTGGGTAATATGAATTTACGCCAAACAGAGATGAATTTGAAGAAACCTTAATATGACAAGGACTTAAATGCCAAAGTATGAGAAAGTGAAAGAAAATGTAACATTCAGATCTAGGAGATACGGAATAAAAAGGCGGAAATGAATTTAAGATAACGATTTATTAATGCCAGTTCGACATAACTAAATATCTATTTTGTACCTGTTTGGTTGTTAATTTTATTTTTCTTTCTCGTGTACTCTGAAGAATACGACAAAATCGTAGCCCAAAGTCAGGCAGTTCAACGTGAATCAGACATTTATGAAGTTGTAGCGCATGGCAGTGAACAGCAGAACGACGTCTCATTTGATGTGTCTGAGACCAGCCGTGTGTACACTAACGCTGGTGAGCAAGACATTGAAGAAGGCAACGTAAGCTACGAGATGGAACCTCAGCCAAGTGCTCCACAAGACAATAGAGACTACGTAAATGTTCCTGCAAAGGCTGTGGTGAAAGACCCCGAGAATAGCAATGAGTATGAGATGATATGAAAACATGAATGTCACTCCTTATTTTGACTACTTCCAGATATATATTAATCATGGCATTGTTTTACCCCATTCTGTGAATGAATTTACCTCTCATTGTCAGCTTGATTTGCATCCTAATTATTTGTGTGTGCATGTTCTCTGAGAAATGTTTATACAGTTGATGATTGCAGTTTCTATCCTTGTTGGTCAGTTGTTACAACTTATTAGCATTCATTAATTTATTTGTGTGAGTGTATTTTACGTTTTTTATTCATAATAGACCGCAGACACAGCCCATTTATTTAAAACGCACCAACTGTGTAAACTGCCTGAGTTTAGATCTAGAGCAGATTGGCCGAGAGCTTTTAGAAAACGTGTCCCTTTAAAATACGTTTTTCTGAGAAACGTAGAGTCAGTATTACATCAGCCCATTCTGACAGGTCCTGTAACAATGGCAAAATTATATTTAAATCACTGCAGACCTGTCATTCCCCAGCATTGGTGCAAATGCTCAGGGCGGTGATCCTCCTATACCAGAGACCTTAAACCTCATTCCCCTGTCCATCAGAAAGAGGGAGAAAGAAGGAGAGACTGGTTGGGGGGGGGGGTGGGGTTCTCTCTTTACTTGATAGCATTTCTTCTTTACTCAAATCACCAGTAATTAAACTTGTTTCTGCATAGCATGATTTTTATTTTTTTTTAATGTGTGTTTCCGTCTTTATTTCTCTGATCTCTCTTCTACCCAATCCTGTTTTCACCCATCTAATGCTTTTCCTTCCTATTTGTCTGTGTACTGTTCGTCCTTTTCTTCTGCGCTTTTTTGCTTCTTCAATTTTGTTTTATTCAAAATCACAATTCTTTCCCTATGGTAGAGTCACTTAGGTTGTTGTTGTTTTTTAATATGAATTGTGTACATTTTGGTAAAGGCACCAAACTTTGGGCACAGAACTTCAAAATATACAAAATGTGATGTAGAACCACTCTGAGAGATCTCAGATAACGAGACAGGAACCATGCGTAAAACACAAACACCGCCAAACGTCTACACTACACAATTCATTACAATCGTAGCGCAGCGTCATCAAAATATCATCGGGATGTTTGGGGCGGAATGAAAAGATCTGTCCTTACTATTTCAAAAACCATATGGTTAACGATCCTAAACGCAGTCACTTAGTTTTTAAAAAAATACAAAGAAAGAAACTGTGGGGTGGCCGCAAGGTTTGGACAGGGGCGGAGCCTGGCCCTCTGCAGAGGGTAATCAGAGTTTAAGCTAGTAAGATCCTCATAATAGGACGTATCGCTACATCATATGTACAGAATTATAAATGCAGCGACTAAAACAATGAAACGGTTGCTAGGCACTGCAAAAATCTGAAGAGCGGACTATTCTTGTCAACAGGACAGGAATGCAGCAATTTACAAGCCAAACTAATCTGAAAAACTATTCATTCATACTAACAGACTTATAAACAAATATTTTTCACCCATTTTTTTAAAATATCATTTGAACAGCAATTTTTCATTGTCATATTCATAGCCAGAGATTTTGTTATTCAACCATCTCATAAAGTTTCTCGGAAAGGACCCAGGCCATTAACATTAAATGGTAGAAAGTGCTTAAATGGCATCTCTGTGACACAACAATGTGTAGCGATTTCGGAGAAGTGGCTATCTGCCGTTGCGGTTTAGGTTCGAGCGACCTATCAAGTGAATTGATGTTCTTAATACGTTCGACTGATTTTGATTACAGTTATATCTAGATCTAGACTATAATAATTATTATTCTTTGATAGCTCTTGCTGTGCGTAGAGTAAATTATTCTTAGATTACCTCAAACAAAAAAAAAAACAAAAAGATCCACACAAACTCTTTCACTCTACTCTTTACCTTTCGATTGGGATGAAAACGACCGCATAGTGAAAAACCTGCATAAGTACGAAAAATCAGGTCAAACCTTGATTATAAACCTATTTTTTTCCCCCACTATTTTGCTGTCTGCGGCGCCGCTTTGAAGAAAACAGGCTATGCTCAAGCTCGCTTCTGGGTGTAGTCAAGTCTTCTTCGTCTTTGTTAATCACTGATTTTGGACCAGTTCATATGGTGTAAGTCCCTACAAAGATGCTTTTCGGTGAGGGGTATTAGACTATAACAACAAACCCAAAATAGCAACGTAGAATAGAATGCTGAACTGACTAAATGGACTTCGAGCTGTGCTCGATCTGGAAAGCACAGTAATTCTAGAATTAATATTCGAAGGGTAATCACTGATTATTTGATTATGAGGAAGCCTCGCCCCTGGGTTTGGGAAAGAGCTCAAATGTAGAATAAAAATTATCAACATCAACAACAACACCTCACCTATACAATGAATTAAAACATAATAATAATAATATTGCCTTTTTATTTCTTCTAGAATGGCCACTAAAACAGAATGGCAAGTGTGACGCAAAGAATGCTGGAGCTAAAGCATAGCTTCGAAAAGCAAGAACAAACTGCGGGCCTTTTTTTTAATTATTATTATTCTCAGCGCTACATTGTATGCTGGAGTTGGGGGTGTCCGACTTGGTTAGATTTGTTTACTCACGGAAATCAAACATACCCTCCTTCTGAAGGCCACATGCTAAAGTGTGATAATAATTCCAATCTATTGTGATGTCTACGAGAACAAATTCCATCAAGAGAAAAAAGCAAAATATTACTTGCCTGATTGCCAGTGGATCAGCTATTGTTCAGATGCTCTCTCCAAGTGGCAGCACAGGGTTTTTTTCTGATTATTCAAAGTGTGTCATTTTACCATAATTATCTTAAAGAACAAAGGGGGGGGGGGCACAAGGGTTTCGGTTGCTCGGGTGGATGTTGTTTTTGACAGATATCTTGATTTCAGCTTCGAGAACGAAATATGGAGTAGAATTCAAAGAAGAGTCATTTCCACGTCCAATAAAGTATACCGAGGAACTGATTCATAAAAACCGTGACAAAAGACCCGACCTTTACAGATAATTATTTAGTTCAAGAAATTACGCTAGTACTGCGAATACCCGAGTGTGGGCAGGAAGAAGCTGTCATACGGATGTAGCTTAAGTGCCTTTCATGATGGTCAAAAGGAAAATTTCAGGGCTGTACGCACAGATATTGTCATTCTGTCTATTGCCTGCTTTGCACAACTCTGGAAATATTATTGAGTTGCTTTTGCAATGGAAAGAATTCCAAGTACATTCCAGTGCACACAATAGCCAAACAGTCAATGCCTGGGCAGTATTGTCTTTACTGTTCCTTCACGCTTCCATTGGCTGTAACAGCACTTCCTTTTTCCTTAGCAGAGGAAATAAATAGCTTGGGCAGTTTGGAGCTAATATCCTCATTCACGACTATTTCAAACTCTGTCAGACTTCTTTGGTGTGGCTAAAGAAAATATGTCACTGGTAGAAAGGTTATCAATGCGCATGTATGTTCAGCTGAGTTAATGAATTACCACTGAATAGCACTTTTCTCTAGAGAAGGCAAAGTTAACGATGGAATATCCCCAACTTTGCATGCACTTATTGAACAAACCATAGGTTTAGCATTTCAAGATTGGTATGTTTGTTTGGAGATCACCCGTTATCAGTGGAAATCCACGAAGCAAACAGACCGAAAAGGGGTGGCCAAGTGTAAAGGGTCGCCCTACCCCATTCTGGACACCTCTACCGGACATGTCAAAAATTTACCAAGAACTGATTAATGAAGTGAGACTACCGGGAAGGACACAAAGGCTCTTGCAGCTGCAGGAATCTCTCACTGCCAAGCACAGAACCATGCTGTCAAGACAGAAAAAATGTCTCCGACACCAGTAAACCAGTTGGACCGTTAGACCCAAAGATAGCATATCGTCTCGAAAATTTAAAAATAAATAAATAAATACCTAGAACTCTCGGGAGAACGAGACTACAAGAGATTTTCAGAGGCAGAGCGCCCACGGCAAACAAGCGTTTCAGCCTTTGACTCCTTTGTGGCCTATGGGGAGCGGGTCACAACGCGTCTTATCCTGTGTTTTGTGCGTTTGTACGTACATGCGTAAAGGCACAAGTGTGCACACAGACATACACACCGACACACACACTTACACACACACACAGACACCAAACATACAGACACACACAGACACACACACTCACACAAACACAGACACACCCAAACACACAGAAACAAACACACAGACACACACACACATAAACACACACGCACACACACACAGACACACACACGGACACACACCTACACACACAAATACACAAACACACAGAGAAACACAGAGACACACACACACACACAAACCCACACACACAGACATATACACTGAAATACAGACACTCACACACGGACACAAACACAGACACAAACTGATACACACACAGACACACACACAAAAACAGACACACACGGACATACACACAGTCACACACAGACACACACACAGACAGAAAATTTAGGACACACACACACACACTCACACAAATACTGACACACAAAAACACACAGACATACACACAGACACATACACATAAATATAAAGCACACACACACAGAGACACACACACACAGACACACACACCGTCACACACAAACAACGAACACTCACAGACAATCACAGAGACACAAACACACACAAAGACACACACAGACACACACACACATACAGACACAAACACACACACAGACACACACACACACAAATACACAGCGACTCACATTATCAGACACACAGACACACACACACTGACACACACATGCACACAGGCACACACAGACGCACACACACAAACACAGACACACAAAAAGACAGAAAAACACAGACACACACATCAAACACATAGACACACATACACACAGACATTCACAAACACACAGACACACACAAAAACACAGACACACAAACACAGACAGAGAAATACACACATCCGCACACACTCACAAACACACAGACACACATAAACACATACAAACACACACACCCACACAGACACACACAGACAGAAACACAAACAGACACACACACACATAGACAGAACCACACACAGACACACACACTCACAGACACACAAAAAAACAGAGACAAACACACAGTCACACATAAAGACACACACACACACACACACATAAACACAGACACATAAAGACAAACTGACACACACACACACACACAGATACACAGACAGAAACACAGACACACATAGACACACACCCAAACACACAACAGACACATTAACACACGCATACAAACACACAAAAACAGACATAAACACACAGGCACACAGAAACACACACGGACACACACAGAGACACACACAGACAGAAACAAACACACAGACACACAGAGACAGAAACACAAAGACACATTCACAGACACACACAACACATATGTCAAGACTAAATGTAGTTAAAGGGAAATAACTCAATCAATACGACTTACAGGTGAATATGTATAACATGTGGAAGACGTCATTTGTAGATAAGGTCAAGGATGCAAGGACGGTATTTTTTGATGACGTCATTTTAAGCAATAGGGCACTATTGAACAACAGGAAGGCGTAGATAAACAGTGGTATTCTAGTAAATAGAATATCACTGGTATTATGGTGAATGGGCTATAGATAATCAGCGGGAATATATATATAGGGGAGATGGTGGATATCAAGATGGAAATATAATGTGCTATCGATGAAGATTAACACCCCGTTTTCAACATGGGGGTGAGAACTTATTTGTCTGCGTCACTTAGCCGTTAGGTTGATAACCAATCAATGCAGGCGTATTGATAATCAATAGGCAGCCGACTGAGCAGCTGACGGGGGGAATCCATTCCCGTGCAGGCCGCCCGTCTGCGAAGGGGTCAGTGCTATTCTACTAGAGTGAATACCTAATTACAGCTACATGTTTGGATGAAGATCTAATCATGGAGTGATCCATATGCCTGAATTGTAATTCACAAAGCCTCCTCATTGTTCATTGGCCAATGGCCAGGACACTAGTAAGTACAGATCTAATGGCCAGGACAATAGTAAGTACAGATCTAATGGCCAGGACAATAGTAAGTACAGATCTATTGGCCAGGACAATAGTAAGTACAGATCTATTGGCCAGGACAATAGTAAGTACAGATCTATTGGCCAGGACAATAGTAAGTACAGATCTATTGGCCAGGACAATAGTAAGTACAGATCTATTGGCCAGGACAATAGTAAGTACAGATCTATTGGCCAGGACAATAGTAAGTACAGATCTATTGGCCAGGACAATAGTAAGTACAGATCTATTGGCCAGGACAACAGTAAGTACAGATCTATTGGCCAGGACAATAGTAAGTACAGATCTATTGGCCAGGACAATAGTAAGTACAGATCTATTGGCCAGGACAATAGTAAGTACAGATCTATTGGCCAGGACAATAGTAAGTACAGATCTATTGGCCAGGACAATAGTAAGTACAGATCTATTGGCCAGGACAATAGTAAGTACAGATCTATTGGCCAGGACAATAGTAAGTACAGATCTAATGGCCAGGACAATAGTAAGTACAGATCTATTGGCCAGGACAATAGTAAGTACAGATCTATTGGCCAGAACAATAGTAAGTACAGATCTAATGGCCAGGACAATAGTAAGTACAGATCTATTGGCCAGGACAATAGTAAGTACAGATCTATTGGCCAGGACAATAGTAAGTACAGATCTATTGGCCAGGACAATAGTAAGTACAGATCTATTGGCCAGGACAATAGTAAGTACAGATCTATTGGCCAGGACAATAGTAAGTACAGATCTATTGGCCAGGACAATAGTAAGTACAGATCTATTGGCCAGGACAATAGTAAGTACAGATCTATTGGCCAGGACAATAGTAAGTACAGATCTATTGGCCAGGACAATAGTAAGTACAGATCTATTGGCCAGGACAATAGTAAGTACAGATCTATTGGCCAGGACAATAGTAAGTACAGATCTATTGGCCAGGACAATAGTAAGTACAGATCTATTGGCCAGGACAATAGTAAGTACAGATCTATTGGCCAGGACAGTAGTAAGTACAGATCTATTGGCCAGGACAGTAGTAAGTACAGACCTATTGGCCAGTCACAAATCCCAGACTGGGAGATGTAATAGTTTATGACAGGACAACAATCACGAACAAACAAGTTTAACACTTAACAGGACAACCCATCAGACTCACACATTTATTAAACATAATTATAGAGATAATAGCGCAATTACATACATTATATTATTGCAATTAACTGCCGTACAACGGCCTTATTCTCACACACACTCTTCCTCGGGTCCACAACCCGGTAGTTACTCCTAAAGGCACTTCGGCCTCAGCCTCTCCCCTCAGGGTCTTAATAGCACATTAATAATTCACTGGCATCGCAGTCTCTCAATATCACCTTCCTATTGTCATACACCTTAGCATTCCCCTAGCACCTCAGCAGGGCAATAACACATTATCATTTCAATAGACATTATCATTTCAATAGTACATTATTAGTTCACTAGCCCCTCAACATGGCAATAGTACATTATCACATTCACGCTCATATCTACGTCCCTGTCCGTGGCCTGACTGCCACGACTTTATGTGCCTCTACTGTCCTGCACTGACAGCCTCACTTCTGGCCTATGTGTGGCCTCCGGCCCGATGCTGGCCTATCACCGTAGGCGGCGCTCTTGGCCCGACCTCGGCACCTACAAGAATAACATTACATTGGTATAATACCCTACCATTCCTATTCACTCCACCTCTCCTTACAACCCATGAAGCGTACACACAATAGTTCACATTTCACTCACCACACATCTTACGGTAACACACCTCCATCGGAGTACACACTACTCACTCGCGCTACAAATCCATGAACTCACTTTCATCTATCGCTCATGGCGCACATTGCTATATCCAATATCAAGGACTTCCACATTCCTCACATATACTTATTTACATCATGGTAATAGACGAATATAATATAATACATCAATCATAATTATCAATCAACGTTCTACGTACCAGTCATCACTGGAAAAACTCTCACTGGTCTCTCGACTGCTCCCCTCATGTCCGCCCGATGGGCTCTTATTAGCGTCCGTTCCGTAGGACCTTCTAACTTGCAGTGATAGTAATACAGCGCTTTCGCCTCATTCAGACCCCCCCACTACTCACAACAGCACGCTTAACTTACTTGTCTACGTGCGTTAATTTTACTCTCCTCCTTTCCCGTCTTTCCCTACTTGTCTGCCGTGAGCCCTTCTTACTCTACACCCGCTCTGTAGCAATCCCCTTAATTGCACTCACTCCACTCGTGACAAATAGTAAGTACAGATCTATTGGCCAGGACAATAGTAAGTACAGATCTATTGGCCAGGACAATAGTAAGTACAGATCTATTGGCCAGGACAATAGCAAGTACAGATCTATTGGCCAGGACAATAGTAAGTACAGATCTATTGGCCAGGACAATAGTAAGTACAGATCTATTGGCCAGGACAGTAGTAAGTACAGATCTATTGGCCAGGACAATAGTAAGTACAGATCTATTGGCCAGGACAATAGTAAGTACAGATCTATTGGCCAGGACAATAGTAAGTACAGATCTATTGGCCAGGACAATAGTAAGTACAGATCTATTGGCCAGGACAATAGTAAGTACAGATCTATTGGCCAGGACAATAGTAAGTACAGATCTATTGGCCAGGACAATAGTAAGTACAGATCTATTGGCCAGGACAATAGTAAGTACAGATCTATTGGCCAGGACAATAGTAAGTACAGATCTATTGGCCAGGACAATAGTAAGTACAGATCTATTGGCCAGGACAATAGTAAGTACAGATCTATTGGCCAGGACAATAGTAAGTACAGATCTATTGGCCAGGACAATAGTAAGTACAGATCTATTGGCCAGGACAATAGTAAGTACAGATCTATTGGCCAGGACAATAGTAAGTACAGATCTATTGGCCAGGACAGTAGTAAGTACAGATCTATTGGCCAGGACAATAGTAAGTACAGATCTATTGGCCAGGACAGTAGTAAGTACAGATCTATTGGCCAGGACAGTAGTAAGTACAGATCTATTGGCCAGGACAGTAGTAAGTACAGATCTATTGGCCAGGACAGTAGTAAGTACAGATCCATTGGCCAGGACAGTAGTAAGTACAGATCCATTGGCCAGGACAGTAGTAAGTACAGATCTATTGGCCAGGACAGTAGTAAGTACAGATCTATTGGCCAGGACAATAGTAAGTACAGATCTATTGGCCAGGACAGTAGTAAGTACAGATCTATTGGCCAGGACAGTAGTAAGTACAGATCTATTGGCCAGGACAGTAGTAAGTACAGATCTATTGGCCAGGACAGTAGTAAGTACAGATCTATTGGCCAGGACAGTAGTAAGTACAGATCTATTGGCCAGGACAATAGTAAGTACAGATCTATTGGCCAGGACAATAGTAAGTACAGATCTATTGGCCAGGACAATAGTAAGTACAGATCTATTGGCCAGGACAATAGTAAGTACAGATCTATTGGCCAGGACAATAGTAAGTACAGATCTATTGGCCAGGACAATAGTAAGTACAGATCTATTGGCCAGGACAATAGTAAGTACAGATCTATTGGCCAGGACAATAGTAAGTACAGATCTATTGGCCAGGACAATAGTAAGTACAGATCTATTGGCCAGGACAATAGTAAGTACAGATCTATTGGCCAGGACAATAGTAAGTACAGATCTAATGGCCAGGACAATAGTAAGTACAGATCTGACCGCGGCGTGATGAGTGACAGTTAATGCAGAAGTGAAGAGCCTAACCTTTTTCCGATAGGAGAATGATGAATCTAAATCTACCAGGAGTGATTGCAGCGAATGCAGAATGTATAGATCTAGATAATCTCACCAAGAGCTGCAAACAGATCTAGTATTTTTGTGTGAATACATAACTGTAAATTGTGATTGAATTGTCTGGGTGAGGCTGGGAAATACCAGCCCTTCCTAGAGCTAGATCTCTGTACTTAACTGGGCCGACGTCACTTGTCGTTGACGGGCTCGTTCTACTAGAATTTTAGGCAGAATATCCCATATGACATTATGTATTCAGAGACTGTAATTGCCATCCAATAAGTAGTCTAGTTTTTAGATATATATACCTAATAGTTTAAGCAGATAATTAGTGAGTCCAGAGTCAAATGATATTAGAGGAAGTATAGAGCTAGACTTAGAAGGAAGTATTATTGATTATGGATGTGATGCTGCTGATGTTTATCCTTATTAATTAATTAGATCTAGTCGAGATTGTTAGTGTCTTAATTATAAATAAATGTGACCCTGCAGGTCTGATGAATTGAACTTTAATCAGATTGTCCTTTAGTATTTGGAATGGTATGAAAGTTAGGTCTTAGATTGAATAAATAATAAATCATAAAACTCTCGATTATAAAAATGCAGTCGAACTAACATCCCATCAACACAACATTATGATACCACCTGTAATATTAGGAATGGGATCATAACAACTGGAGGGGACTTTTACAATATCCCCAAAATCCCACTCCATAACAACATACACACACAGACACACACACACTCACACACACACAGACACACATAATGAAACACTTACAGACATACACATACAAACACACAGACAAACAAAAACATACACACACACACACAGACACACACAAAGACAGAAACACACAGATACACACACACCAAACACATAGACACACACACACAGACACACACACGCAGAGACACACACGCAGAGACACTCACACCGACACACAAATAACCTCAAACACATACACACACACACACACACACAGAGAAATTCACAAACACACAGACACACACAAACACACAGACACACAAACACAGACAGAGACACACAAACAAACACACACATGCGCACACACACACTCACAAACACGCTGACACACACACACACATAAACACAGACAAACACGCACACCCACACAGACACACACAGACAGAAATACAGACACACATTGACAGAAACACACACATACATACACACACACAAACACACATAAAGACACACACAGACTCACACGCACACATATAAATACAGACACGTAAAGACACAAACTGACACACACACGCATAAACACACGGACACACACTCAGACATAGACACTGACACATCCACACAAACATACACACACACAACACAGTACACACCCCGACACACACACAAACACACTGACAGACACACACACAGATTCACAAACACGCAGACACACACACAAATAGACACACAGAGACACACACACTGACACACACACACAGACACACTCGCACACAAACACATCCACACTCAGACACACAGACACACACACACAGGCACACACACTCACACACACAGACACACAGACACACCACACTCACACACACAGACACACGTACACACACACACAGACACACACACACTCTCACACACACAGACACACATTCAGACACACACAACACAGACATAGACACACACGCACAGACACACAGACACCCACACACACACACTCAGACACACACACACACAGACATACACACACAGACACACACACCACTCCCACACAAATTATCCTCCTTATTGTTTGCCATCTCAATAATTTGAACTGTTTCACCCAAGACAGTGGATACCGAGACGGTTCAATTCGCCAGATTTCATCCGTCGACTTGTGCGCGTATCATCCATGACAACAATGCAACAATCGCACCACACCCCTTCATAATTGAACGAAAAAGACTAGTACCACAGAGTTCTGTGAGAAATAATCACCGTGTTTATATGCGCGCAGATTGTTGACATAATATCGTGAAAGAAGAATGGTCCGTCTCAGTATTCTGTGTCTCCGGCTTCACTGTCCTTGAAGTTGAACACAAAAGAACGCAATAGTCCAATGCGATTACGAGATCTTTGTGCAGATATTTTGACAAACACGAAGCGTGGCATGTGCAAAAAACAACAAATCAAATTCACGTTTTGTGATTTCCAAGTTCACACTTTGTGCTGACTTAATTATATGCGGTTCTCATTGCAGACTGTTTTTGTCTGTTTAAAACGCTGTCAATACTCTTTACGCACATTGTGTCTGTCACAAATCCCAGACTGGGAGATGTAATAAGTTATGACAGGACAACAATCACGAACAACCAAGTTAACACTTAACAGAACAATCCATCAGACTCACACATTTATTAAACATAATTATACAAATAATAGCGCAATTACATACATTATATTATTGAAATGCACTGCCGTACAACGGCCTTATTCTCACACACACTCTCCCTCGGATCCACAATCCGGTAGTTACTCCTAAAGGCACTTCGGCCTCAGCCTCCCCCTCAGGGTCTTAATAGCACCTTAATAATTTACTGGCACCGCAGTCTCTCAGTATCACCTTCCTATTGTCATACACCTTAGCACTCCCCTCGCACCTCAGCAGGGCAATAACACATTATTATTTCCATAGCCATCAACATGGCAACAACATAATATCAGTTCACTAGCCTATCAACATGGCAACAATATAGTATCTCATTCACTCTCATATCTACGTCCCTGTCCGTGACCTGACTGCCACGACTTTATGTGCCTCTACTGTCCTGCACTGACAGCCCCACTTCTGGCCTATGTGTGGCCTCCGGCCCTAGGCTGGCCTATCCCTTGTGCTCATCGAGGTGGCTCTGCGGCCCGCCCCCGACACCTACAAGAATAACATTACATTGGTATAATACCCTACCATTTCTATTCACTCCACCTCTCCTTACAACCCATGAAACGTACACACACTAGTTCACCTTTCACTCACCACACATCTTACGGTAACACACCTCCATCGGAGTACACACTACTCACTCGCGCTACAAATCCATGCACTCACTTTCATCTATCGCTCGTGGCGCACATTGCTATATCCAATATCAAGGACTTCCACATTCCTCACATATACTTATTTACATCATGGTAATAGACGAATATAATATAATACATCAATCATAATAATCAATCAACGTTCTACACACCAGTCATTACTGGAACAACACTCATCCGTCTCCCGACTGCTTTCACTTATGTCCGCCCGCTGGGCTCTTATTCACAGGTCCGCTCCGTCGGACCTTCTAACTTGCAGTGATAGTTATACAGCGCTTTCGCCTCATTCAGACCCCCCCCCCCACTACTCACAACAGCACGCTTAACTTGCTGTCTACTGTGAGCCTTTCTTACTCTACACCCGCTCTGTAGCAATCCCCTTAATTGCACTCACTCCACTCGTGACAGTGTCTTATATTTTGAAGCTGTTATAGGTATACACAAAACATTTCTTCAATGTAAATATACACTTTTATGCGTGCAGGAAAGGTGGCTTCTTAACATTTCACAGCCGCCGCTGTGAAATCAGTTGAAATGATGTGTGCAGTGCATTGTCTGTACACTAATGTGAACGTTGTATATCGTAAAAATCATTATTCTACAGGAGTGTGTTTACATAGGTTACGTATATTTACTAGCTGACGCTCCTCGCGTTGTCCGGCTAAACCCACTGCTCCGTGTCCCCTCCTATATTCTCCCCATCATCCCCCCCCCTCCCCCGCCCTTTTCCCTATCTCTCCCTCAGACAACCTCCCTTGATCATAAGTGTGCTACGTACGCTAATCCTGTCCACAGAATTGAAAGGGCTTGAAAGGCAGTCAAATAAGAACCACAAGCGCAAAAGAAGACACCGTGGGAGGACGAAATGAATCGAATAGAAATATGCATTTTTTCTTTGTTTAAATAAACCCCCCTTGTATGTGTAATTATCTATGATCGCATTGTGATATGAGCATTAGTTGTAAGCTATATAAATTTTCTTATGATTATCCTTTTGTAGTTTAGTTGGTAGCTGGTGGCAACCATCGCCAAGTCCTGAAATAATTATATAATAGTATTGATATGTATTGTTAATAAACAGACAGACAGACAGGCAGGCCAGCAAGCTGACAGAACCACGGACACACATATCGATAGATAGACATATTTATATAATTTTACGAAACTGGTGGAGCTTTTTCTTTTCTCTTAATGCAAACTATTTAACTGCGTACGCCGCTTTCTCTTCAGTCCTTCCTTACTTATCAACTCAATCATCATTCCCTTTATGATATACTAGCTGAGTTCCCGGCCCTGCCCGAGATAAATCGATTTATTAGTTTCAGTTCTGGGTGATTATTATGGACCTGCTTCATTTTAGCTTTATTTTATTTTTGTTTGTTTGTTTGTTTTTATATACGTTTTACAGTATTTTAATGCTCTCCCTTTGGGCGTTGGCGTCCTGCGCGTCCCGCCAGCATCCGTCAAATGGCTATGATTTGCGCACGGATTAGTTTGTTTGTTAGTGAACACATCGCAGGAAGTGATAACGTCATGTATTCCTGGAAAAGAAATATAATATTTTCCTAGGCATATTGAAAACACAAACCTGTACTTTTGGCCCTGCAGCGTCAATTTCCCAATTCCAGACCCTTTCTTTTTCCTGGTCTAGGCACATTGAGAACATACAAAGTTTCATACTTGATAGTCTTAGAACTCAATCTCATCATTCAAACCAGTCCTAACCGGAAGTTGTTTTGTGAGTGTGATACAGATACCAGAACCAATCTCAATTACATTTGGCGAAAAAATAGATCGAACGCCAATGTGTCGCAACCTAGAAAATAATACAAACGTTCTGTGTTATTAATTTTTTTATTTTTTTTCTGTGCCAGCGACACGATGACAGTCTATACTAAGCGCTGTATAAAATCTGAGGGCCACCGAATCAGCATTAACAGAGGAATAGCGAAAGGCGCGCTGCAATTGTCGTAAAGTTTCACTTTTATTAATATAGATAAAGCATA